>JANIJG010017708.1:28126-42833 GCA_024611175.1 Megaceryle torquata | reverse complement strand
CTTGTGCCCTGGTATGGCGTTCATGGGTTCCGCCCATCCCCCATGCCGGCCCCCCCCCCCCAATGGCAGTTATGTCACTGTCACCACTGATGCGGTGGAACAGGCACTGCGGAAGTCTCAGACTGGACTCAGCTGCAGATGGGAACTGGGTTCAGGAGCTGGATTCTAGATTTGTATTCAGGAACACGTGGATCAGGATTGAAGGCAAAAGGACAGAATCCTTCTTGGATACCAGCTATTGACAAAGGAACTTGACCCATGTGATCCCTCAGCTTTGTGGTGAATGTGATATATATGGGATGGTAAGGTCAGGGTCATATGTCCTGTCTGCTTCTCCCAGTAGGTGAGGCCTTTTACCTTCTGCACCCCCAATGTGGCACACAAGATTTAGCAGTGACCTTGGTCTGCACAGAAGCAAGTATAAGCAAGAGCCTTTCTGCACACCGAGCCTTGGCAGTAGCTGTAAACATCCAGCGTTACCGCTGCTAGAAGCAGACACTGTGAAAATATGCCATTAACCTCAGGAAGTGCAATTACTTAAAGACTTAGCTGAAAAGTAAAATCACTGAACAGAATTAGTTCTGTTCTAGCTCCAACCAGGACACAGTGCTATCCATTTAGATTTGTTGGAAAAAAAAGCATCTGTAGGATTAATCTACAGTAAGACTAAAAATGAGATTTTCAAATAAATTTAGTACTTAAAAATGCAAATTATTGCCTTTCTTTTTTCCTCCTATGTTAATTTTTAAATATGTTAGTACATTGTGTATTCTTATATTCCTTCCAGTAACAAGTATCTCATTGATTTGTAATTTCTTAAAATATAACGAGCTACATTCTGGAAGAATTCCTGACATGTTTATGGGCACTTGATGTTTCCCTCCCTTCTTCATTGTCATTTTTGCATATAACACTTCCTGGTAAGGGCTGTCACACCTCTTTTGCATGATCTTCCTAGTATTCAATGAGGGATGGCAACTGTGGGCATAAAGGTCATGTAACAAAATAGAGCTGCAGTCCATAGTATGTATCTTGTATATCAGAAGTAGGGCTGAAGTTTGGAGGTTGTGTATAAAGGCTGAGCAAGCCATGGTTTAGGACAGCCTATAGCCTAGTCTAGAGATTAAGTGCAGATAAGAGAATATTCTTAGCACTGTAAAACTTGGCTTGTGAGGAAGGAATATTGATGTAATCTTCCACAACATAAAAAGTACTCCAAAGTGTTAGTCTCAGCCTTAATTTGCATTAATAGTTTTGCAGTTGGGTTGACCTCTCAATTTGATTTTGAGCCAGAGTGAAACTTTATATATCCTGCAAAGATGCGTTCGTTATTCCACCACTTCCTCCACAATAGTCCAGTGTCTCCAGAAATGGAGACCAGGTGGAGAGCTTGATAGAGTTGGCTTCTTCCCTTATGCTTTTGATGAGGCCAAGCGGTGTGTTCAGCAGGCCAGCAAGGGAGTTTTGTAGTCCATCAGCAAAATGATCTTGGACAATGATTCTCTGAGATCTGTGACTGGAATAATACAGTTTATAACAGCCACCAAGCACCTTCAGTACACAGCTGGAAAGAATCTGTGTTGTGCCTGGAATCCCAGCTAAGCTTCAGGCTGTGGAAATGCAAAATGAAATGAAGGTTAAAACTGAAGTTAACGGAATGCAACTGGCGCATGCAAAACCTGAGTGAAAGAGAGCAACAAGTGTATATATTATGACAAGGAATTAATAAATTACAATTGAGTAGCCTCAAGTGTAAGCAGTATTTTATAGTAAAGGAACTTCTAATATGAGTAAAGTGGAAGTAAGAAGGAAAGGTTCCTGTGTAAATGAATTTTATTTGGCTTTTGATTTTCCTTTGGAGCTGGTCTTACAAAGTTGCAAAGTGCTGTTAATGCTAAGAAGAGGAAGCCCTGGCACATCATCTGTGAAATTACTTTTTTTTAATCTAGTTACTTTTGCTAGGATAGTGTGGCATAATATAATCAGAAAATACTTTTTTAACAGTGTAGAGACATAGGGAAAACCATGGGACTACCTTTTTTTTTTCTCCTGTTGTTTTGAAACAAAGGAGAAATTGCTTGGATTTTTTGAAATTTCTTGTCCCCATCTCAGAAAGAAAGTGAAGACAACTTCTAAGGCTGTAAAAGTGAGAATTTGCATGATGAAGTAGAAATAAAACTCTGGAGTGCATACATGAGCTACTTCTGATACACAGCTGTTTTATGTCTTTGTCAGTAAAGGTGGACAGTTACAGACCTTTGATTTCCGAAAGTGTATCTCTAAAGTCTAATCTAACGCATTTTAACAATAGTTGTTTTGTAGGTTTGCATTACATGTTGGTTAAGTAAGGTATGTTGGATTAAGGTGGCCTGAAACAGTAAAGAACCTTGCTTTTTTCAGGAACAAATGCTATTGAAGGGAGGCTTTAGTCAATTAATTTGACTCAGTTATAGTACAGTTAGTCAGGCTGATTTAATACTTTCTGAGTCTTGATTTCCCTAAAGCAATACATTTGTAGACATTTGATTTTGTGTTCTTATTTCCATAAGAATGGTTTGTTGTTTGTTTGGGTTTTTTCTTTCTTTGTTATTGTTGAGGATTTGATTGTTTGCTTGCTTTAAATCGAGCATACTTTTCCCCCAAGTGGTGTATGAGGATACAGGCAGAAATGGAAACAATTACAATAGTCATTCCATCTACAGATGTAGGGGGTCCACAATGGTAGACACTGCTGATTTGTCCTTGATTTGCAGAGGAGCTGTTGTGGGTTTGCTTTGCATGGTTGTTTACTATCATGTCATTTCTAATTACAATAGTTTTTGTAATGGATGTGAAAGACACCGTAACAGAGAGGGAAGTAGCTGCAGATTGAGGTAGGTACTCTGTATCCTTGGCATTACCATCTGCAGTACCACAGATGTACTACTTGGTGCAATCATCTGTAGTACCACTACCATCTGGTGACGTATTTCGGTGAGACTAGTCTCATCATCCGAAGTTTGCATGACAGCCCATGTTAAACTCTTTGCCCCTTAATAGCGTGACCTTCCCTTTTCAACTACCATTATTTCTTTGCTATCTGCTGCTGTGATATCAACTACAGGGAACAGTGAAGATTTGAGCAATTTTCCTCTGTTCTTCTTTTAATGCTGCTAGACTGAGATTACTGAATTTTGGGGTTTTGGTGTGGGTTTGGGTTTTTTTTGTTCTTTCAGCTTCTCCTCTATGTAGTTTTTTCCTGTCCTTCCTTAAGGTGTCCGGTGTGTTAATCTGTATTTCTAATGGAACTGTCATAATGAAGCCTGCAACCTCAAGGATCACTAGCACTTTGTAGCTGGCTTCTGCTCTTTCTTCTGTGCTCTTTGTGCTGTTCCCAGCCTCCTCGGGCTTCTGCTGCTTTCTCTTATGTTCCCCTCTGTTGCTATGCTAGCAGTTTATTGGCCCTGAGAACAACGTACAATCTTGGTACATCCTTACAAGCTCATGAAAGGGGACTCATGCTGGAGGTGCAGAAAAGACAGGTTGTTCCACAGTTGCATATAATACTTCATGTTTGCCACTGTCAGTGTTGGGGATAGACCATGTGCCTTCAATCAGAACTCTTGAGCTGGAAGTAGGTTGGTTTTATTACTTGCTTTTGTAGTGTGGCTAGCAAGACCATTCCTGTTTACCTCCAGTTCACCCATAGCTCCAGTGATGGTGGTGCATTCCTTGACAGTTTGTGGCAGTAAGTTCCCCTGTTGCTACGCACAATGTAAAGTAATTTCAACAAAACCAGAGGATTTTTTAGAAATCAGTTTCCTTTCCTCCACTAACTTCCAATGTGAAACACAACTAATAAAGGGTTAAAACAAAAGACACCAAAATATCTCTCTGTTCATGGTGGGTCTGTGCATTTATGTGTGTCTTCCTTTTCTACTATTTATTTCATTTGCTCACATGCCATTTCTAAAAGGTATTTACCAAAAGTTGTTAAGCAGTTTAAACTGGGTCTGTTGGGCAGTGCTATTTACAAGAGGTAAAGAGGTAGTAGCTGAACAGTTTGTCTTCCGATGTAGAGGAGTATCACAGTCAATGCTGACTTTATAACCCCAGAGCTTAACTATAAGAGACTGTTTTGAATATTTCCAGTGCTGAAACTTTGAGTTTATGGTTTCAGTGTGATCTTTGGGATCTGACCAGCTACAGAAATAGTTACCTATGTCAAAATCCTAGTAATGCCCTGAATTTGCACCAAGTGTTACATAGCAACTCTTTAATAAAAAGAAAACCAAGAGTATTACCATTTTCAGTAATGAAAAAATACTTCTTGCTAAATGTAGTTCTCATAATCTGCTAAATATACTGTAAAAATGACATTTTAAGGGGGATTTCACGAACATGCAGGGGAGTACTTAGGTTTCCTGTTCCCATTAATTTTGCTGTGTAAAACATAGCCCTTTGCTTTTTTATAGTTTTTCTATTGATTTTCACAGTTTTTAGCTATTATGCTCCCAGAGATTGCCCTTTGTTGTTGTTGTTGTTCACAGTTTAATGTAGAAAGCTGGAAAGGGGTTTGTAGAAACCTGTAGTGCACTTACATAAAATGAATGTATTCCTTTCTGTGCTAGTAGAATAAATATACAATTAATTGATAACAACTCCTAATTTTTCTTATAATGTAGCTTCATTTATTCCTATTGGCACCTAAGGTCCTGTGCACGTAATTGATCATTTGCACCATACATTCTAAAGGCCTGTGAAATGTTGCTGGTATTTTTAATGTTGTCCATCTATTTCAGTTAGAACAGTGTGACTCAACAGAGGTGGACTTGAAATTGTAGACTGTCCCACTGCTTTACTGGAAACCAGCATACATCCCTTTCAGTCAGTAGCAATTTCCCTTTAGATTTAGGCCCAGTCCAGCAACAGTCCTTGACTGAAATGGTACATGGATTTCAGGTGTATCCACCTCGAAATCTGTTATGGGAAACCTCCTGTCAGAATCTCTAACTGACTTCTTTTTCCTCATATCTGCATAAATGAGGAGTAACTTCAGTCATCTCAGCAGCGTGTTTCTTGTGAGAGATCAAAGTTAAGTATCTTCCTACATGACCTGGACCATTAATATTAGGAAGGTTACTTTTTCTTTAACATTTTTTGTGTGCAGGGATTAATTAATCCCAAAAAGTGAATGTAATGTGGGTTTCATTTTGATTTCAGGCTACAAAATTTACAAGATTTTGCTTACATGATATGTATATAAAATAACAACCTACTTTCCCAAAAGTATGGTAAGTTTAGGGATTTATTATTTTAATCATTGGTTAAATATGATTGAGAAGTAAGGAAACATTGCCAGTAGTACAAGCATTATAGGAAAAGATGTCATGTTCAATGAGCTAGTCAGTTTAAGTGCATTTTGGCTTTGTATTCATGTGATCTATAAAATATGTTCAGCTTCGTCATTATTATTTTTTTTTCCCTCTTCTGCCTCACTGATGGTATATGCAGGCAGAAAGTACTGCTTCATAAAGCTTGGGCTTGGTTAATTCACATCCTGTCTGCCTGAAAACCATGCTGAGGGTTTTGTGTGTGTTGTGATGAAACAGCTCACAGCTTCTTAGTAAATGATTATGATGGGGAAAGAAAAGAACTATGGCACAGAGGTATTCCATCCACAATTCTTGAAAATAGTTTCTTGGCCAAAATTATAATAAAGTAGAAGTCCATTAACAGTGAGCAATCTTTGATTTGTAACAGCAGTAATTGTATGCATACTGCTTGTCAATGCATGTTCTCACATACGGTATAAAACTAAAACATTGCTATCTGAAGAGTTCTTCATTTTTGCTGGTGTCCTCATTTTGTTTGAGACATCATTTAATGGGGCAGCATGTAGGGCACAGTGAAACTTTCACAACGAAACCTGAAACTGGATGAAACAAACCTGAAGGTTGGATCAAGTTCACAAGAACATTTGCAGAGGTTTGTAAGTCTGGGTTGAATTTGCAGCCAATCTGTGCTCACTTAGTGCATGTTGAAGGAACCACAAGAAATATATTGGTTTCATATGGTTTCACCCTTCATTCATTTCACACTACTGGTGACTTCGGGAAAAGCTGGACATTGCTTTCTCAAACTCCAGTGGAAGTGAACTGAGGTCCATAGAAAATTATTTCAAAAATCATGTGTGGTAAGTGGTTTGACAGTATCATCAGGAAGGGAGGATGCAGAAAGCAAGAGACTTGTGCTCCCTAAAGCACAAAGAGGAAAGGCAGGTGTAGGCAGGATCTGCCATCACACCTGAGAAGCTCCCGGTTGGTCATTACTGGGCTGCAGTGCAAGTGTCAGGATTGGATCCTGCATGCAAGGTGAGGGTTTTGTTGACAGGGAAGAGAGAACTGGGAAAGGCTGATGAGCAAAAGTGAGGGCAGCTTCCCCTTGCAGGTACAAATGTGGGAGTTTTATAGAGGATTTCTTCTAGGCAGGGGAAAACAAGGGAGAAGTTTTAATTGAGGCTATAAGTGTTTGAGCGGAATAAAAGACTGGATCAGCTGAGTTATGGGATGACTGAAACACAGAAAAAAAGGACAATTCAAGGGAGGGGATACACAAGCTAAGTCCTTCAGTGTGATGTGTGGGGCCTAGCATCCCCTTTTGGCAGTTAGAGAAGGGAAGCGATGAATTTCTCATTGAAGAGTTATTTCTTGAGTAGATGTACAAAGCTTTCTATATTGAGTTGTCTCTAGTAAATACAATCTTCTTACTGCTGGGTGACACTTATAAACTTTGTTTCCTCATCCTCAGAAGATACTTGCTGATACTGGTGCTCACAGCTCTCCCTGGTGAGCTGTGTCACAGGAGAAGTCACACGAATGTGTGTTCGAGTATCTAGGATGTGGTATCATTCTTAGGTAGTGCTGCTAACAAAACAGGTCATATTTATATCCTTGTCAACAGTGCTGAAATCAAATTAACTAGCACTTGAAGCTGCTGCACTTTGGTTTTAGTTCCAAAGTATGTGGAAATGTATTTGGCAAAAGAAAATTCAATAATAAATAAAAAGTGATCTCCCAAAACATATGTAGGAAGCCTAGTTTTTGGCAACCCACCATACTTGATGCCAATCAGAGTTGTGGAACCTGCTGGCTATTTTTTCCTAAGCTTAACAGCATGGTAGAGCTCTTAAAAGTTAGATAAATTAATCTGATCTTCGGCTAATAAATAGTTGGCTGGGCAAGAGACACCCAAATGAATGATGTGAAAGGACTCAGCTGCTAAATGCCGTCTGGCAATGCAGCCCTGGAGTAGCCTTGGCACGTAGGAGCTTAGAGAAAGCAGGTTTCCATTATTTTTGCTGGTCATAAGCAATTTTCTTTCTGTCCGTATCATCTAATGGAAAACTCTCAATGGCCTTCTGTTTGGCACTCAAACATTTCTTGTAGTACTTCCCAGAACTACTGGTTAGTCCTTGGGGAATTCACTAAGCATCTATGAGAAATTAAATGCCTTGCTGTAATGCTGGCTTCAGACCAGCAAAGGGTTAAAGAACGGTGTAAGGTAGGAACAGTTCTAGGACAAAATTGGATACCTGGGTGATTATTCTTATTCTAAGAAATCTGCAAAATGAAATCTTCATGTTATGTGTCTTTGGCACCCGTCTTCCCGAAGATACGGCGTGCTGCAGGCAAAGTCTGTGGAGCTAAAACTGGGACTGGGGATGCCATGGTAGGCATGACAGAGCTATATCTAAAGGGATGAATTTTGTCAGTCTTGAACAGAGGGTATTCAGATGGGTCTATGTGCTTATTTCATTTGCAGGCAAAAGCTTTCTGCTAACTTTCAACAGCTAGTCCACAGTATTTCAAGTGACAGAAGTTGGTTAGATAATTACATTAATGTTTACTTTTGGGTATCAAGCCTAAAAACTGTACATATGAAGAGAAGGGCATCCTAACAAGACTTTTACATGAGAGCAACAGTTCACAGAAAGTAGCATTTTCATGAACATGTCTGATACAGCTTTCAGGAGAACAAAACCACATAGTCCCCAAGGACAAATTCAGCCAAAGTGGCTCAGAGTTGTAAGAACTGGCCACTGTTATCCTTGTAGCTCCTGCTGCCTAATGGCTTATTTGTATGCTCTTTATTCCCCTCTTGATTTTCTGTGAAAATAACATTGATACAACTCAGACTGTGCCTCTGTGGTGGTTTTTTCCTTCAATAAATTCAGAACATTTCTAGTTCTCAGTGGACTGAAACAATAGGGACGGAGCTGATGACTGAGATGTGATTTGGTGAGATGCTGTCTGATTTAAGAAGCGTCATGTAGGTTAAGAGGTGGTGACAGGATATCAAAAGAGTCATTGCTGTGAGAAAGACCATAGGATCTCACCAGACAGGAAGGAAAAGTGAAAGCAGAAGAGAGTAGGGTCTGCAAGGAGACCATATTTGTTTTTTCCCCCCTTTTCATGCATTATAACTTCTAAACTAAGAATATGTATTTTTCAAACATTGCTAGATGACCTGCAGAGGAAGGGAAGTGTTTTGCGTTAAACCCCTTCTATGGTACCTCTTCTGGTGAAGACTGTTGCAGTCACTAAGAAAAAAATTACTGAGAATAGCCAAGTTAAGATGAACATGCACCTCAGATTCTTCTGTTTATCTCATGTGGGGATGAAATGGGAAAGGTTTTCTATGGAAATTAGAGGACAAGTATAATCAGTATTCCCAGTAGCATGTCAAATGCCTAAATGTACTTTTCCTCATAATAGTACCTCTGTTAATGTAGCAAAAGTTACACACTGCTCTTTCCTTGCATTATTTGATTTTTGGGAAAGCCATTAGCAAAAGTATGAAGCTCTGAGTCAAGATACACAGGTTCTATTCCCCATCCCATCAATTACCTGCTTCACAATCTGAGGCAAGTAATTTTTCTGCCCCTGTGTCACTTCCTAATGTTGATGCTTTGGCTGACTGTTGACAGATCCCTCCATGTCTATGATAAAAAGAACTTTACATCAGACAGGTGGTGTTGTCAACTGCATCTCTCTGGTTGGTGTCCATTTCTGCAGCATATTGAGAATTACAGTTAATAAGCTAATCAAATATAAGTATGTTAATTTAATTTCAACCAAACAGATGTTACTTTAAATTCCATAATACGTAGCATAGATATTAGTTTTTCAAGACTGGACAAGATGGGCAATTAAATGTAGATTCAATGCAGAAATTTTCACTAACATAAGTGGAAACTCTGCTGTGGTTTATAAAGGTTTGGTTAGTTTTTCTGCCCTCAGCTGTTCATTTGCCTACACATTTCTCCCACTTTGGTAGTATGGTTTAAACAAGAAACAGAATTGTCTATGTGCTCTGTCAAGGGCTGATTTGGGGTAAAAGCCTGCCCAGAAACATGCAGCTATATCAAAATGTATATACTGGGACACTTCTTTCAAATTCTTTGTGCTTGGTATTCATGTAATAGCTTGGATCTGTTGGCTCCCTGAACTTGCCATTTGTCAGAAAATGGGCATTTATGAACTTGAAGGTATGGTATGTATACAATACAAGTAAAATTAGGCTATGTAAGCTTCAAAAATCATATTCCAAGAAAATATCAAAATTAGTTTGTAGTCCATTCACCTCTTTTAATTTCTTTATTTAAATGGTGATTGGTATAAAGCCCACACCTGAAAATATCATTGTCCTCAATATATTGCCCTTAGTTCTGTGGAACTAGTGAGCTTTAAATCCTACTGACAGGAGAACATTTTAGTGCAGATGGCCTCAGCTTTGTGTAATTTACCTTTTAATGTATGGCTTGCCAGCTGGGACAGCTTTACTTTGGGTGAAATTTGCATAGCCATCAGATATTTGTTACATGCCTAGAAAGAAAAGTGGGAGCAAATTCTGGCTTATGCTAATACTTTGCTATCACCACACGCTACCACTAAAGCAGCAAAAAAAGAATTACACTTTTCATTTGTTCTTGGCAGTTAAATTATGAGTCTCTGCCTTACAAAGATTAGATATTTTCTGTTAGCTCTTTAGTACTGATGAAGCAGGCAGCGCTTTAGTCGTGAAATTGTTTCACCTTGTTAAAATACTGCTGTTCTTGTTGAACAAATTAAGTTATAAAATACTGAATAGGTGCAGCAGGCATTTCCAGACTTCAAATAAATTTTCAAACAAAACAAACTAAAACATAAGAATTCACTTTTTAATGCTTGTTTTTATTCTATTTCTATTTTTGTTACAGTAGTTTTCAAAGATTAGATATTACTGGTTCTAAAATAGTGCCATGCTATTCTTGTAAATGTCCCAATCACAACAATAATTAATATCCCTACATTTGCATTTTAAGCCACTCCATTTCCCTAGTCATCTATTACTTGGATGTCAGAATGCATTTCTAGTCAAAGCTTGGCACAAAATACCTGAATTCCACATTTTTTACCAGATGTAAAAATAAAAGTGAATGAATTAATCTTCTTTTTTCCCCAATTAAAGGGTTCAATAAAGTATGAGTTAAATTTTGTCCTTGTTTTGATAAATTGTTTTAATTTTTGAAAGACCAGCATAGCTCTCATTTTTAAAAAAAGAAAGGAATGAAAAAATGAGGAGGGGAGATAGAGAGGATGGGGGATCTGCCTCACAACTGTTATGAACATGAAAAGTGCCATCTTCCAGTATGCCCTACAGCCTTGGCTCCATCATGATTTCAGGGAGACACTCAATTTGTACAGTGGAGTACCTGAAGAAGACAGTCACTGTCTCCATTTGGCCATCCTCTAAAAAGGTTTGGTTGCAGACTATGGTAGGGTGCTCATCACATCTGTCTCAATACTTTGGAGTGGTTAATTCAAGCCAAGGGCCTTGTCAGAGGTGTAAGGGCTTCAGAGTAATGTGTGTCCTTGTCTTCCCTGAGAAAGGTCATAAATATTTTTCACGTATATCCATTTCTTATGAAAACACTGGTTTGACCAAATAAAAATTTATTAAAAATACCTCCAGTTTCTTGTTGAACCTTCTGGAAGGAAACTTCTTGAGCCCAAAGTGAACTTTCTGAATATATAGAGAGAGGCCCATAAAATGATGGATTTTAAATTATCCTTGATGAGATGCTAGTTTTAATCTGTTTCTAATTTTAGTTTTTATTGGGGGAGAAACTTGAGAAAGATTGAGAATCTTCAGAAAATGGCAGAAGCATCTCCTGCTTTGGGTTAGTGGCTGCACAAAGCCCACCAGTGTGCTGGCCAGAGCCCTACCCCGTGACACTGGGAGTGCTTGGTTGTTTCACATGGAGCTGAGGCACAGTTTTCTGACTGGACTGGTAAAAGTCTGTTGCAATAATACTGGTTTTATACCAATGAATCATCTCTATTTAGTTAGAAAAACTTTTTCTTCAAGCCTGACTGGAGTTCATGCAAATATCTCATCAGTGTCTCCCATCAGAGGAATTACACAGTTGTGGCAGATTTCTGTCCAGAAGTGCTAGCTTGCCCAAGGCGTAGGTGTGAAATTTGAACATAACTCAAGCACACTAATTTCTCTTCTAATAATGTGCGTTGCCACCATCTGAGCAGACTAGGACAAACAGTGGCATGTAATGACCAGACCAGGTGTGAAGCCTGCTGCTGTCAATTGCTGTTCTTCTTATAAGCATGGAGTTTTGTAACTCTCTGGCTTTGTTCCAAATTGAATTGAGATTTCAGATCTATCTTTGAAAGTGATATTTTTTGAAAGCTATAAATGTGTGGATGTATCCTCATGCAGCAGAAGGAGCAGAGAGGCAACAGCATCAACCTGTTTTGCTGGAAGCACATTCCCTCTGTGAAGTGCAAGGTGTTCTGTCATTTATGTCCCCGCTACTTTCCTTGACAGGTGACAAGATGATTGCCCTTGATGGCTGGTCTACTTCATGCCTTGCATCAGAGTGGACACAGGTCTACTGAGGCTGTGTTACATTGACACAGTCTTGGTGAGCATAGAATGTTCATTAATTTAAGTGGATGAGGAGTTAGGTTGATACTGAGCCTGAAGGAGAAAGAGGGAGAAAAAACCTGCAACCCACGCTTGCCCTAAATATGTAAATATTGGCATACAGGAATAGACATTTAAAATTTATCAGAGAAGTGAGACTAATATGCAAGGCAGTGCCTCGTCAGAATGACAAAAGAACAGGCATGTTTGTAACTTGAAACTCAGGATTCCTTCCCATTGCTGTCTCTAGTGGTTAGAGTTCTTCACTCTTGCTAGATTACAAGCCCACGGGGACTTTTAAAACTACTTATTCAGACTTTACTGTTTTGGATGTACAAGAGTTAGTTGCATTAAGCTGTAGCTTGGAAAAAAAAACCTTAAACCATTTTTATAGCATTTTAAAAATAACTTTATTAAAGGATAGCATAAAAGATCACAGTTTCTCTATTTTTACAGCTCTGCTTTGAAAAGATAATAAAGCTACTATACAGGACGTGTATTAGGCTGGTGATTAATGTGTCTGTGTGTTACCACTCTGAATACTCTGAAACCTGTGTTATATTGGAATGAATGAAAATGTCACATAATGAAACCGCAGAGAAGTACAGTGCTAAGAAAATAATGTACACTAGTCTCTCACTAGGTAACATTTTACATGTAGCAGAGTGGGCTAAACTCTTTTTGCCTTCCATATGGGAATCTTAAAGTACTTAACTTTCTGTTTTGATAGAGTAATTGATAGAGCCTGGGTAATCCTATTACCCAGACCTTAGCAGGAAGCTGGGGCTTTTGACATATTGAAGAATACAGTAGAAGTTTTAAAGTAGTTTTTCTAGGACTATTCTTTAATCATGTATCTGTATTTCAGGCATTTGAGTTTTAATAGCTTGATTTTAAGATGAGATCCAGCACTGAATATCTAAATAAATCTTGTTATTGGGAGGGAGATGCTAAGACCATCTCTTTTTTTCCTCTAGGGAAGGAGGGGTATCCGTCCTCTTTTAGACACAATTATTTATGTTGGAAAGGATCCCAAGAGGCTTTGTAGTCCACCCCTGACCACAAGTAGAGTTAACCTCAAAGTTAGAGGAAGTTTATCAGGATCCTGTTGCTTTGGACAGCCTTTTCCAGTGCAAAGGTGAAACCTCTTTATATAAAAAGGATTTTTTTCTGTACTAAAACTTCTGTCCATTGACTTTGTGCACACACCTCTGAGAAGAGCCTGGTTCAACCTCCTAGCTACACCAACCCAGCCAGTTTGTGCAACTTTTTCTCATTTTGTATGGTCCAGCCTCAAACCATCTTGGTGCTTTCCTGCCGAATTGACTCCCATTTATCACTTTCCCAGTTTGCTGGGGTTGTAGGAGTGGATGTACTCTTCCAGGTCTGTCCTTATGAGTGCTACACAGAGGAGAGCAACGGCTTCACTCGGCCTGCTGGCTGCCATCGTACTAAACGTGACGCAGGCCACGAATAGCCTTTGCTGCTGCCATGATGTGCTGCTGGCTCATTTTTCTGCTCTTTGACCACCAGAATTCACAGGTGCTTTTCTGAAGAGCTGCTGTTTGTCCAGTTAGCCCACAGCCTGTACCTCAGGAAAGGGTTATAGGGTAGAATTATTCTGTCCCTGATACAAGACTTTGCAGTGGTTTTTGCCACCTGAGAAACCTGCTGGGTTTGGGGAGTAGCAGTGTCTTTTAGAAGTGTGCCCTTTTGTGGAAGCCAAAGTTGGACTGTGTCAAAGTGCTTGGCAGAGATTTATTAAAAGTATCCAAAGTCTGGCGCTGCTGTAGAGGGAATCCACCAGATGTGGCTTTTTCCAGATCTCCATGCTGCAGAGAGCAAAGGATTGCGAAAGGAAAGCTGTGGCTATATAAGCAGTCAGTGGGAGAAATTCCATGCTCTCCTGTTATTTTCAAGATGGTGTCCTGTACTTAGCAGCCATAAAGACTTGGTGTGAGAGCTGGAGATTGCTCCTGCAGGGCTGTCTTACTTTCTTTGAAAGGAGGAGAATGTTGTCACTTGCAAAGGGCTAAGATGCTTCTCTTGCATCACCAGTTCTTTGCTAGGAGGTAGTGTTTCCTAAGACCTTACTCACTGCAATGATCTGTAGTAGCAGATCTGTACTTCACAAATATAAAAGAGGGAGCTCAGACAGTGAGTTGTCTGTCCTATGTGGCTATGTTTAACAAACACCCAAAGCTGGAGCATCAGTCAGCAAATAATGCAGTTGCCGACTCACCCAAGTTCACATGAGGAATTTTTCTTTGGGTAGAGTGCCTCTGAGAGTTTACTGTAAGAACAGGTCACATAAACTAGTCAGCTATGTCTGTAATGAAGTTTATCTCAATTACAGATACAACCACGAAGTATTTTAATAAGTATATTGCTAATAGTTTAAGAAACACGTGAAAGATTAAGGGCCCTGTATTCTCCAAAGCATGTGAATTTAAGAAACTCAGAAATATTTTTGTTTGGGTTTGGGTTTGGTTTTTTGGTTTGGTTTAGCTTGGTTTTGTTTTTGTTGTTTGGTTTTTGTTGTTGGTTGGTTTGTTGTGTGGTTTTTTAGTGTGGGGTTTTTTTTGTTTGTTTTTGTTGTTTTTTGTTTGTTTGTTTGTTTTGTTTTGTTTTGTTTGGGTTTGGTTTTTGGGGGGGGGGGGGGGGGGGTGGTGTTAGCCCCTCCCTCCTTGGGGAAAGGGGTGTTTTTTTCACAGCCGTCCGACAGCCTACCGGGGGGGGGGGG
>JANIJG010017708.1:0-28026 GCA_024611175.1 Megaceryle torquata | reverse complement strand
TGTTTTTTGTGTTGGTTTTGGTGGGGGGTGTGGGGGGGGGGGTGGGGGGGATGTATGTAGCCACTCCATCCCTTGGCAAAAGTGTGATTCTATAACAGCAGATCTACAGGCTACAGGCGAGGGTGTGTGGTCTTACAGCAGCATGGGAGGAGTTGGGTCAAAGGCAAACTTTTATATATGTGCTGTGCTACTGAGGGAAAAGGAAGCAGTAAACCAGAAAGGACTGCCTTCCTTCAGTATTGGCTCTTTTCGTTTCCCCTTCTGCAGCTGAGGAATCCTCCTCCCTTTCTCTGCTTCTCATGTTAGAGTACAGATGCAATATTAGAAAGTCAGTGGGGCTGTGCTAATAGGGTTGAATCCTAAATGAAGAACCCATCCTGCAGAGCTGACACTGTAGATTTTATTGCCTGAGATGCATTATGCGAAATACAAACCATGCTGGATGTATGCAGTATACTGTATATGAAAAATAAATCAAGCAGCGAGGGGAACAGCATGGCATTTTCTGGACAGATCTGCACTTCTGGATGCCAAACATGGTTACAGTAATCTCATATTAAAGAGTACAAATTGAAACCTGATTTCAGCCCATCCTGACAGTAGAAGTATTTTAAATAACACAGTTATGCCACAGTTTGCTGCACAAATTCTTCTGTTTGCTGTGTGTGAATAGGGAACAGCATAGTATGTTTAGTCTGACCTTTGATGCCAACCTTCCAGATTGATATGCTTTTAATAAGAATGTGAAAGATGCCTAGTCACGTGACTTTCCTATTTCTTTCATATTGAATGGTTTTATACAGTCTAATATTCTTGGTTCAGCTATATTGAAGTATATATAATTTCTATAGTATTGCCACAGTAACAAGTTCAGCTTCCAAATTAAAAAGAGAAATCCTGGTTTGAAATCAGAAGGCAAAATGGTTTGAATCTTCTGGTCTGTATTCAGCTTCATCTGTTTCAAGTGTGATGGTTGTGCTTGCACGCTTCTAAAGCTACAGAAAACACCTAGTAGTTCAGCAAAGGAGGCAATTAGACAACCACTAAAGAGCAATCAAGAACATTTTCTTCTTTTTTCTTAGGATGGTTGCTAAAGGTTAAATGCAGCCTGAAAGAAAATCAGGCCATGTAGACTGTGAGACATCTTGATTTCAATATTTGCTATACTAATTTGACATACTATTGGCACAAAGATTAGGTCGATACACTGAACTCACTTATAAAAGAAGAAATAATGCCGTGCTGAAATATCTTCTCTCAAAGCTTCCCCCCCTCCAAAGTTTTTGGAATTACTTCATTTGCAGCTGGGATTGCAATCTCCTTGCGTCTGAACCAAATATTCCTCTCTGCTGTGGGACTGTTTCAGTTATTGGAGAATGTTATGCAACTTGATATAGACATTTGAATCTGTTCCATCTTCTTGATTTATGAACTGACACAATCTTCACAAGATTTTTTGTATATAGTGAGATAGACTCTTTTCTCAGCATTTGGAATCATTTAACTGAGTGAGAAACTTAATCTATAAAATAGTGTGCAAGATTGGGCAATATTTTAGTTTTGCTTCATGGGTATGAATATTGGTTGTCAGACCATTCTGGCCTTTAATCCTGCAGTTGTTGGTTCTGTAAGTTTAACAAGGCCAAGTGCTGGTCCTGCATTTTGGTCACAACAACCCCATGCAATGCTACAGGCTTGGGGAAGAGTGGCTGGAAAGCTGCCCCATGGAAAAGGACCTGGGGGTGCTGGTTGACACCCAGCTGAATATGAGCCAGCAGTGTGCCCAGGTGGCCAACAGCATCCTGGCCTGTATAGGTGGCCCTGTACTCAGCACTGGTGAGGCCACACCTCAAGTACTGCACTCAGTTCTGGGCCCCTCATCACAAGAAAGATACTGAGTTGCTGGAGTGAGTTCAGAGAAGGGCAAGCAAGCTGGTGAAGAGTCTGGAGAACAAGACCTGAGGAGAGACTGAGGGAACTGGGATTGTTTGGAGGAGGCTGAGGGGAGACCTTAATTGCTCTCTAGAACTACCTGAAATTAGGTTGTAGTGTGGTGGGTGCAGCCTCCTCTCTCAAATAAATAATGACAGGACTAGAGGAAATGGCATGAAGTTGCACCAGGGGATGTTTAGATTAGATATTAGGAAGGATTTCTTTACTGAAGGAGCAGTCAGGTGCTGGAATGAGCTGCCAACGGAGGTGGTGGAGTCACCATCCCTGAAGGTATTCAGACAATGTGTAGATGAGGCATTTCAGAACATGATCTAGTGGGATAGTGAGGTGGGGTTTTTTGTTGGTTTTGTTTGTTTGGGAGTGGGGTTTTTTTTGTTGTTGTGTTGTTGTTGTTGTTGACAATTGGTGATCTTAGAGGTCTTTTCCAATTGTGACAATTCTGTGAAGTGTTTCAGAGGCTCAGAATGGAACAATGAAAGAACAACCCAGACAGAGAACACAGTTGCATTAATGAGAATGACCCTGGACACGGTGATTATCACAGATACGGCTGTGAACAAAAATGTAACAAAAGGCTTTCTTTGTACATCAGGGGATTTTCTTAAACCCACATCTTAGTCAAAGTATTAACTGTCCACCTTTTGGCTATCTTTTTTTCTCATGTGCTTCATGGTTTCCTGTTTGCCCTGTAAGCTTTCTTATTTTCTTGATTGCTTCTGTTTATGGTAAGGAAATAAATCATAGTTTATCTCTTTATCATTCAATTTGAAATCAGTCCAAAGAATTAATCAATCTTTCACCTTTTCAAGAAGATAGAGAATTTTATCTTCTTCAGAGTAGCAAATGCACATGGGGAATTGATCAAACTGGGTTTTTTCCTCTTATTTTTTTCTTCCCTATGGTGCATACACCTCTTCTTCAGGGGCTGATGACATGGGAGTGCCGGTTGTTAGTCACATAAGAGTATCTTCCCAAATTGCAGCACATCATCATAGCTTGTTTTTTTCTTGTACCGTTTAAACAGCTATATCCTTGGTAACAAGACTGAGAGTTGTAGCTCAGTGTGCACTCTCAAAACGTCTCATCGCGTGCAATTGAGAAGATCTCAAGTAATTGTAGTGGCCAAGTTGTACTTTCAGAAATGAACTGTATTACAAAGAAAATGTGCATCAGATTTTTAAATGACAGGTTTTTGACTGATAGTGCATCCTGCAGAGCCTGATGCTTTTATCAACTGCAGCCAGCCAGAAGGTAGCTGGAATGGAGTGACTAGTGCCAAAATCAGGCAGACTTTTCCAATTTTAAATCTCTAGTGTAACATCTGGGGGTGTGTTGTAAACTTCTTAGATGATATTCTGGTGTAGGTGTCCATGGAAGTCTGTGAGGGAGCAGGAAGACTGAACTGTACTGAACAGTTTTCAACTTGTTTCTCTCTCTACTTTACGTGTTAGCTTTATGTGTGTATAATATTTTAATGGAGGCACTGCAAGATGTGTGTTTCAGGATGGTTCTGGAGACTGAGCTGTTTTTATCTACGGAGCACCTGTATGAACAGGCAGAAGCATTTTACAGAATCCTAATTCTGTCAGACAATCTTTGTGGGTGAAAGGGTTATTGTGCATTTGGTACTTACCTTTGGTTTGCCTCGATAAGTTGTGAAAAACAGATGTCCTGGACTCTGAATCCAGTTCTTACCTGGAGAGTTTCAGTTGTAATTAAGCTTTACGGTATGGTGAGGAGGAGGGACTTGTGTGGTTTTGATCTGATTGATGCTCTTCGGTGGAGAGTATCTCAGGTTTTTGAGTTCTCGAAGCAGGTAATTTTTTTCCCAACACTTGTTTTTTTTATATGTAAGTGTATAAAGTATATAAATTATCTCACGAGTCTTTTTAAAAAACAAATTATGGGGATCATACTGAAGAGGAAAAACAAAGGATGAAAACTTGTCCTCCTGTGGGTCAAAATTACATTGTTATTTCATTCTGATGTGAAATAAATGTCTAACCCTCCTAGTTCTGATGACCTGTAGGGTCCATTAGCAGGGGAAGTCAATAAAATGCATCACAATTAACAATGTCTTGTTGATCTCCCATGGACTGGAACTGTAGTGGATAATTGTCTAGTAGTGGGAGTTTTGCCATGACTAGCTTTATCATTTTGTCAGTTTGCTAATAAAAGGTCACCAAGGGTACAGAGCATCTGAGATTTACATATGGCAGATAAGAAAGCATTCTGGGGAGCCTGCTTCAGAGAGAGGCCCAGGCGTTTGTTGCCATTGACGCTCATGCTGTGATTCCAGAATTGACAAGAAATGCTATTACTAAGCAGATCTGCTGAGATAATTAGGATTCAGGGTTGCATTTTTAATCTGACTTGAGTCAGATAATTTATCACAGCAGTAGCAAGCTGTCAGGGTCACACAATAAATACTGATTATGGAAGAATAAAGATTAAGTGCGGCCTTGCAAAAAAATTAGGCCAAGTAGTACTTAAGAAACATTTTATTTCGATCTTTACCATGCTAATTTCATGTAATATTGGCAAAAAGATCATGTCTCTAAAATGAGCTTATTTATGAAAGAAGATAATGCTGTGCAGGAGTGCTTGTATTCCCTATCTGTTTACACATTAAATTTCTTTCCTAATTGATTGCAAAGAAATATTAATTTTGAAAAGCTGATTTAGCTTGACTGTTCCATTCCTATTGCCACCAAAATAATTTGACATGTTAAAGAGAGAAATATTCTGTCCTGAAGACAGACCTAATTTGTTTGCATTAGCATGATACTGTACTTTTAATTTAACACAGCTCTTGTTTTTGATTCACACATGGGCAGTTTATGGCACTTTCATTTAATTAAAGAAACCCATTTATTAAAATATGCAACTTTGAAAAATGTTTTTGAAAGCCATTTACAAACGGGTATGTTAAGGATTTAGTGCATCCATGTTCACTTATAGCTTTTTAAGGGTACAAAATCAAATGAGAACATAGCACTTATGAGCACAGTGTGTTCTCTTGGAAAAAAAAACCTAGTGCAAAGATGAATAATTAATAGAGGTATTCAAAAAGACATTTGAAGAGATGCTGAATATGGTTTCCCAGGTAGGCATCTCCTACCTCTTCAGTAATACAAAGCTGCTAAAAGCAGCTGTGTTTCAATGATGTGTGCTGTTTGTAATACTGATTTCCTTTTCTGATATAACAACTTACTATTTGTCTCTTTAAATAAGTAGTTTGCTGTCACTGAAGTGTGTATAACTAAATACTGTCAGCTCTGCTCAGCTGAAAAAATGTCTTTTGAGATTAGCAGCCTTGCACTTCAGAGTCTTTTTGATTTGCTTTGTGGTGTTGAATATTTCATGTAGAGTGACTGATATTTCCTCTTTTCTATTGGAGGTTGCGGTTATTGCATTATTTAGGTTCTGGAAACAGAGTTTATGAACCTTTATTATAATGGTAGGACTCAATCATCTGCTTAAGGAGAGCAGTAATTACGGTGAAATTCCTTCAGTAAAATTGAGACAGTGAAGCATGGCTGAATGCTACTTTAAAAAGTACTGTGTTAACATCATAGGAATATATACATTTTAAGGGTAACTATAGGAAATGTAAAATATGCTGAAGTATTATCTTAGTTCCACTCCAGAAAGTAAGTAGATAATTTTCAATTATTAAAAGTACAGTAACCCTTGAGCATAGATTGTCTTCTCAATGGGTATGTGTGACTGTGTTATTTCAAGGGATACTCTGCCTTTGTCTTAGGAAAGCACAGGACTTGTTTGTGTTATTGTGTGAGAACACAGCTTTGGGATCAGGAATTGCAAAATTCCTCAGTATTGACTTTAAAGCATAGTTAGAAATTGTTTCCCCTTGAAGTTACAAAAATGATGAATTTGGTAGATGCATCAATAAGGAAGTATCCTGTTTGTGTGGAATAAAGCACTCAAATCTCCCACAGCAGGCACTTGAAATAATTGATTATTGTGCCACTGACTCTTCTGCTATACCTATATAAAGCTTTAGTCTTTAATCTTTTTAAATACCTGACTGTAACCCATAAAAAACCCTTCTGTGTTAGTTATAAGACATTCCCATCATAATACTAACAACAACAGTTTTAGTATTTCCTAGGTGTTGAAGTGACTGCTGCCCCACTTCAGAAACAGGGAGCAGAAGTGTGTATTACTGTAGCACAGCATTTAGCCTTTTGCTTGTGGGATCAACACACAGTGTATGAGACTCTGCTGATTGGGCCACAGAATATAAAAGCTAATACTGAGGCCCACAGGGAGAGCAGAGAACTATGTTGACCACAGCATATAAATAGTTTGTTACTGTTGTCATAAGGCCATAAGTGCCAAGTGCCACTAACCAACAACACAGCTTTTATGGACCCAAGTCTACCCTGCTCAAGTCTGTGGTAGAGTTCTCAAATCAACATTGTTAATGTATTGTTAATTTTGTGTTAATAACATAAATAAATCCTGAGAAGGCGTGAGCTTGAATTCTGCACAGTGAAAGAGCTGCATTTGCAGGCAGGTTGGGAATCACATCTGCTCAGGGGGCATTATTTAGGAATTTGGTTTCAGATAGTTCCTTTTATAGTCTAAGCACAAGGGACTGTGGCTGGAGTTGTTCCTGGAATAAAATAGAAAAAAGAAGGGAGGCTGCTCTCTAGAAGCCTGGGCTCTGTGCCCTGCAGAACCTCTGGCCTGCTGTTTCCTAGGTGTCTATCTGTTAGGTCAGGATACAGGGGGCAGGCAGAGAGGGATGCTGAGTGTCTGGGCAATGAAGAGAGCATATTAGGTCAGTCTTGCTGAATCTAAGCATCTGTCTCTTGAGCATATTTTTAAGGAACTCTCTCCCCATTTACACAGCTCCTAGAGCTGTCATCTCTTCCCAGTGGTGTGTAATTTGTGTGGCAGTGCGTTAGGTGCACCTGCCTTGGCAGTGGTGTGGACAGATGCCATCAGTGACTTCGCTTTCTGCACAAAGCCATCTTCCAGGTGTCCCTGCCTGGCAGGGGGGTTGGAACTGGACGATCTTTAAGGTTTCTTCCAACCCAAACCATTCTATGATTCTCTTCAAGAGCTGTTTCTGACAGCATGAAGTTTTGCAGCTGACAAGCCAAGTGACACATATAACCTCTTCTGTTCAAATATTGGCAGAAGACGTGGTATCAAACCTCCCTTTTTGCTGTGATTATCTATTAATTGCACAACTCTTACATTAGCAGAACTCTCTGAAAACAGTTCCATTATTTACATGCATATTTGTCAGAAAGGTTGCTTGGTTTTGGTAGTGTCATGGTAATTTAGAGACATTTTAGATAACATTTTTCTGTCCTCTGTTGTGGTCTTGCACAGATTAATTCATGAAGTCTTAAACTTACATGTTACCATATGTTACGAAAAATTAATTCCTTATAAAATAATAGGAGAATAAAATATAAAGCAACTGGAGCATGCTTATGTTCCTCACTAGGAACAGACTTTAATTGTATTACTGAACACTATCCAGTCATCCCACAATATAGCATTGTATTGATGTAAATGCCTAAGTCATAAAAAAACCCCCCAAAGTGAACTGTTGGAAAAGTTATTTGCAGTGCAAGAAAGGTGAGACCAGTGCTGTTGCATTGAGCACCAGGACTCATTTGGGGTGGGGTGTAGCATGACAAGGTATAGTTAAGGGTGATGTGCAGGGGAAGGTTAGATCTCCTTTAGAGGCTAACCAGGCTAGAACAGAACAGTTTAGTTACATGAAGAACAAATAAGCAGAGAAGGGAACTACCCAAAATAAAGAATCATGTAGCTAGCAGAAGAAATGTTTATACATTTTTTTCATGGCTCTACTGAGGCTGGAAACTGGAAAGAAAGTGCTTCATTTGAAAAGTTGTAGTGACTTTGATACTTCAGTTACTTTAGAAAATCTGCATCTGGGAGCACTTGTATGCTCTGAAACTTCACCAGCAGTGACTAGGATAGATGATTTGTCACAACAGTTTAAAAGGCTTTAAAAATATTCTTGCCCATGGTGTGTTTGAAATACAGTATCAATTTCAGAGTGGAAAAATCAGGAGTTTCAATTTATTTAGCAGCTAATCCCACGCCCTTTGATTCATACTGTAGTATGAGCTGTATGGAAGTCTAAATGTGAATAAATATGCATCAGGATTTGCCTAGGCAACACTTAAGCCACAAAGAAATACCATGCTACAATTTTATAATGCATGTTACAGCTGTATAAATATGAATAAGGAATCTGTAACATCTTGGGTGACTTTTTGCACTGTCCTTCGATGGGCCTTAGATGGTGCTGTTGCATTTTTTGCTTTCAGCCCTTGCTGACTTTAGAGCTTCAATCATTTTTATTCTGCTTTGCTTTCTAGTTCGTATTAGGAAACTAAGAATAGTTGGCTAGGCCAATATTTGTAAAATTTACCAAGGTGGAACACTAAAATGTAACCACTTGTAGGGTGCACTTCATTTCCTAATTTGAAACAGTTTAGCACCTTTATATAAGAACTAAGTAACACTGAACTATGCACATAGCATAAAGCATATCTTGTTCTACGTGTGTTATTTTGTCTAACGGTGTATAAATGTGATTATAAAAATAAATTAAAGACACAAGATTGAGTAAAACCTCTCAGAAATTAAGCTCAACATGTGGGATTGATGCTGTAAATTCACAAGTCTTTCAACTTTCCATATGGCTAATTAAAAGGAAAAAAAGTGGCTGAATTTTAGAAAAGAAATGTGTATGTCACATTGGCAACTTGCAGAGTGCCTCCTCTGTTAAAGGACCTATGCATAAGTTTTACATCCAATTTCCTGCCCTTATCTTCCTTATGCCAGCTCACAGTGTGGTTCATTGGGAAACAGTTTGCTTTTTTTTTTCCCCTTTCTCTTTTTTTTTCACAACATAAAAAAAAATCCCATGAAGGTTTTTTCCACTACAACTGCCTACCCTTTATGTTCTGCAGCCTACCAAGCTTGCCAAAACTCAGCAGGTAGCCCACATGGTATGCATGTCTGTGTGAGAACGTTCCCCTGATGTGGACAAGATGTTGGTTGTAAAATGAAGCCAACATCTTGTCCACAAGTGTGCAAAAAAATATCCTTAATCTGGACAGACATGTTTTTGTAGGCTCAGCGCATGGACTATACTAATTCAAAGACTAAACCTTTTAAAAGCAGGGGAAAATAATTATATAGTTACAGTACCAATAATGCTATCAGTAGTAGTAAGTTGCAGACATATTTGTTAACCTGAGACCACTTGGTTAGAGCTTTACTGCCCCTGTATTTGTAGTAATTCTTTTGGCATCTGCAACTTCAGGGGTTTTATCGCTCCTATTTTAGTCTCTACAACCTGGGCAACTAACATAACCCCAAGACTGTGGGCTAGCAAGGAACAGTACAGCAGGAATTAAGAGGAGAGATGCTGTCGCTTCAGTCTGCGGTCAGCCCAGAACTCCCATGGAGGTGGATATTTTTGCTTTGTACCTATGTGCTGTGGGTTACACATGAGGACTGAGGGAAAGAGTAATGTATAGACAGGGAGGGATAGCAGTCTTAAACCAGACTCCTTTACTCCAAACTCTGACAGAAATGCCTGAGGCAAAGTTGGTTGATCAACCGAAAAAGCCCTGGAAGGTTATTCCCTGGAACTGTGTATGCCTCATATTTTCCAAACTAAAATTGTCAAAATGTTTTGATTAATTTAAAACTTGGAAGTATTGAAGTTGGTTATTCTTAGAGGAGCAAACAAAAAAATTGGCACAAAACTTGAAGCTAAACTGGTGTTTTCACTTATTTTAGGCTGAAGCATGGGAAAGGACAAAATTTGGTTTAGTTTTCACTTTGATCTTCTCAGTTTAGGTTTGTGGTTTAAGCTTTTTTAAGCTATCAGATTTTGAGTATTTGTATAAATTGAAGATATTCTGGATTGCCTAGGCCTGACTAAAACTGTTGGGTTTCTCCAGTCTGTGTTAAAGATTTTTATCTTGGAAATTTAAAAACATCACACTATTACATTGCACCTAAGGTGCACATAGTGATTAAGGAGATCTATACTTCAAGCTTAAGACTGAAACGCCTGCAGATCCACACAGCTCACCTGCTGAGCCTATTAGGGTGGATAACCAGGATTCACTCTCTGCTTTATAGGATGCCTTTCCCTATGAGTGCCTGATAGTATAGTCTTAGCTTAGTTGCTTCTGTTTCTCTCAACTGTGTTTCCATCATGTGTGTCAGGACTTGGGACACGGAGACTCCGGAGCATTTCCTGCATGTGGGTGCTCTGCAGAGGTAACCTCCGAGCTGCAGTTTCTTCCTCTTAGATTCCCACTTGAAGTTAGTGGCAAATGGGGATGCTTAGCATAGGACATTTCCAGTAATAGAGATTCATGGCACTTCAGGCATTTCATTTGGGGTTTTGTTTTGATGCCTTTTTTCTTTTTTCTCTTTCTTCTTTTTTTAATAAAAGTTATTTGCTTTTTACCTGGCAAAGTACATATATCATATTCTCTATTTATATGCATTATTGAGTAAAAGCCCATGAAGGTTCATCTGCACGCATCTTTTTTTGTAGACATAATGGTTAGCAGCTTTGAAAGAATGTTTGACTGTTTCAAATTTGCAAATTAATATCTAGTGAAAGTTTGGGCATGGTCTTCACACAATGCTTTTCAAATATAGATTATCAAGGTACATGACTGGTGTGTGTCCAACTCAAATAGTTTATGGGTTTGTCTTGGTTCACTTGTGCTTGAAATTTCATGTTATACAAGATTCAAAAATTGAACTTATACTATAGCTTTCAAATGGAAAGACAAAATAAGGTAGAGTTCTCTTTTTTTTTTTTTTTTTAAGATGAAACCTTTTATATGGATGGGGGTTTTCTTATTAATAGTTCATGCTCTGTTTCAGTGAGGTAATTTTTTTTGTTGCTTTAAAAGATGTTTCTTGATGCGTTAATACATGTGACTGTTTTGAAAGATGACTGCATACTTGTGTTCAGTGTGCAAGAAAAAAATGACAGAGTGTGTAAAACTCCTTGATTGTGCATGACATTGGCCAGTTTGAGAACTTGCGACTAAGGAGTAACTTATTTTTAAATATATAATTGTTTTAGGCAGGCAGGTATTTCAGAATACATAACTTAAACTTTCTTCTATTCTGAGTCTGTTGGAGACTGTGTGCTATACCCATTGTCATGGTGGAAAGGACTTTTTCATTTTTCTTCATAAATGTCAATTTTGAAGTTTCATTTTAGTCTATTACAGGTGGCCATGGTTCATAATTTATGTCTTACACTGACAGACTACAAATAATAATGTCTCTTGGAAGAGCAAGTCAGAAAATCACCCAGCATATTAATTACAATTGTCAAGCAATCACTGGTCATAAATTTAATATCAAAGACACAGGCTTCTTAAGAAAGCATCTTAAATGCTCTATTTAAAAGTTTGCCCTTGAAATTGCATGTTAAATAGTATGCATTAAAATGTAACAGTGATTTTTTTTTTTTAATCGCTTTATTATCTAACCAGTATAAGAATTCTGCACCTATATGTCAATAAGAATATATCATTAATATTTAGTTACTGGGTTTGGTTATTTAGTATCACTTCAGAAGTAACCAAAAAGCCATCAAGGGCAGAGAAAAGGACAAGCATCCTCCATGACAGTGTGTAGCCATGGCATGTGTTACAGCATGGCCGAGCCACAGCCTTCTTTCTCTACATGCCCTCGTGCCTCCAAATTCAAAACCTGTAAGCTGCATGTTTTGGAGGAGTGCACATGTGCCCTGCAGTGGGCAGTGGGTGCTCGGTCATCCTACATATCCCTTGGATTCAAGGCCATGCAAGGTCAGCTTCTTAAAACGAAGATTCCTGTTGGACTTTTCTGTCCTGCATAGACATTTGATCTTGCTCCACCACAGAGACAGTACGTGGTTGGGGATTCAGGCATGGTATGTCTTGAACACCTCATCTGTGCCTTAAACTTTTCCCTCCCTGACGTGGATTGGAAATTGCCTGCTGCTGTATCTGCACTGTTGGCTACATGCAGCCAGGATGAGAGCTGAAATCTGGCTTTGAGTGCAAATCCCAGATCATGCTTAGAAGGTTTCCTGGAGTTACTAGCTGATATGGGTAGGAGGTACAGGCTCAATACTAAGAGTCAGATGTTCACATGGGTATTTATTTCTAAGTGACTAGCTGTTTGAAGAACCCAGCTGGAGATGCCTTTGCATGGGCCTCAATTTCACAGAACATGGTAGCTATTGAAAATCAGTGACATACAGTGATATTTAGAGATTTGTCTGATGTTCCAGTCGTGGTTGAAACAGCTATAACTGTGAAAAGGGATCTGGGCCTAAATGTGGAGGAAAACGGGATGCAGAGGAGAATGAAGAAGAGAGGAGGGAATTTCAGAAGATACAGAAGGAGCTAGTGTTTATTGCAGTAGGAAGTTGAAGGAAGTGGTCTGCATGTCCTTACAAAATCCAGCTTCATTAGTTCTATTCTTTACATAACTTTTTCATTTCAGCTGGATGCGTAATGGACTCACAGTTGGGGAATGATGTGGTGGCAAATAGCTTTTAGGTTTTTGCACAGTTGAAGTCTTTTCCTTTTCTCCAGTATATCTCAGAAATCGCTCCCATGGTGTATGTTCAGCCCAATGTCTGGATCAGTATATGGGAACAGGCAATGGAAAGACTTGTCATACAAAAAAAAATTGTTTGAGGAATATTTGGAAAGAGTCTGTGATGAGGCAAGTCAGTCTGAAGTTGTCATCACATTCGTTTGGCGTAAATTGGTGCTGCTGCAGAAAGGGATGATTGCCTCTCCCTGCTTGGGCTGCTGTTCCCTTTGTGTGCTATGTGCATCTGACGTGCTTTTGGTTGGGTTAGCTTTCACTTGGACCAGGTCCATGTTCCAGCTTGCCCACAAGCGCACAAACACTTCTGCTGGGAAGAGACAGTGGTGAGAACAGGCAGGTTGCTGTGGAAAGAAAGGTGGAACCATCCGCCTTGCCTGACAGCAGCAGGGAGTTAGGCCAGGCAGGGGGATTGTGAAACCACCACCTCCCCAGGGACAGCAGGAGAGTCAGGGGTGGGTGTGGGGAGGTCTGCTAGAGAGCGATAATCTGCAATAACGTTTTCAAGGACTTCTCAAAACCATTAAACTAACGTGTCACTGAAATGATTTATTTTTTCAATAATTATTTTTCAATAATTACTCAGTAATTATAGTGTCATTGACTTCTGACATTTAATATTGGTAACATAATACTGAGCATTCCTTCAACACACACCCCCCTTTTTTTTTTCTTTTTTTTCCTCTCTCTTTTTTTTTTTCTTTTTATTTTTCTCTTATACTGGGTCCCATTAGAGCACTACTTTAAGATTTACGACCATTGCACTTGGGGCTACAAAGCTATATTAGAAGACATTACTTGCCCTGGGAGCTGAGTGTCTCCTGTAAACCCCAGTGCTGAGGGGGCTGTGGGAGCTGGATGCAAGACACTTGGAACATCCACATAGGATTACTCACAGGAGTTAGACAGAGATTTACTTCTTTTAGTTTCTACTGAGAGGAACTTGTCTGAAATAGATGATGTCCAGGAAAATAAGTAAATCTGCATTTGTTATCTCTTACCTGGATCCAAGGCATGCTTGACAGGGTGACTTTTCAGAAAAGATTAGCATATGAAATTCAGCATTAGCTTTGCAATGGAGGCAAGCAGACTTAGCTTAGATTATTTGGAATCCCAGACACGTTGTGACAAAGTGCTCCATTTTTTTTTTATGTCACTATTCAAAATACAAAGACTAAATTCAAGTAAAACAAGATACTGGCAGAACACTTTGGTTAGTGTTACTCATTCTGTATTTTCACAACCACAGGAGATGTTGGTCATGGTATAGATGTCTGCCTTCCACTTCTGATAACACACGAGTTACTGGTGGGACAACCATCAGATATTGGATGTTATCCTCACCTGGGAGAGATTTCTTCTGTTCCGGTGCTTTCCAAGGGAACAGCCCCATGTTACAGTGACACTGTCTGCAGGGACTGAGCTTGGGGCCTGATGCTGTTAAAAATTTCATTACTTTTGGCTGCTCATTGTGGAAAAATATAGCTAATCTGTCAGGTAGGAGTCAGTTTAACCATATGAAAAGACAGAATACCTTACAAGGGCATATCATTTTGACATTTTCTTTGTGAAAGGCAATGTGGAAAAATATAAAACTGGGGGGCAGTTTTCAGCTCGTGTGACTTTCTGCAAGCATTCGTCTCATCTCTTTTGCAAAGCAGGTTGCCAGTTATCACGAGGCCAATAATAAAGAGGCTGCAGAATGAAAAAGCAGTAAAACAAACATAGTACATAAAAGTAGCTTGGTTTGATATGTTGTTTTTCAGATTTACCCTTGAAATTGCACCAAAAAAAATCTGAAATGTGGGGAGTCATTACATGATTATAAGATACTCTTGAGAGATGAAAACTGGGAGGATAGAGACAGTGTGAGACTGTACTCTTACCTTTCCTGCATTGCTTTCTTATGTGCACTAGCTGAGGGAATTTGCATGGGGAATATATAACTCGTCCTGTAAAGCTGCTGCTTCTTATTCTTTGTACCCTGTAAGCTGTTTCTTACTTCCACAAAAATAGCCTGAGAGTCTTAAAGATAAATGGGGCAATAGGTTTGGCTTGGGTTTTTTTAAATCAGTTTTGGTTTAACCAGCCCAATTGCCTGGGCAGTGGTGAGAGCCCTGCCATGTTTGGTTTTTGGGGTTTTTTTTTGGTTTGGTTTTTTTGGGGTTTTGTTTGTTTGTTTGTTTGGGGTTTTTTTGTTGTGGGGGTTTTGTTTTATTTTGGTTTTTTTTGCCTAGTTCTACATGCAATTTCTAACATATGAGAATAATCAAGTCCTGAAAGGGTAAAAGTAGAACAAGAGGTCCCCTCGCATTCTTTACAGAAATCAGTTTTGAGTGTGGTCTTTTGCATGTGAATAGCTGAACAGTTCAAGACAGGAAGCTCAATACTCAAGAGCCAAACAAAATCTGTTGTAGTGGATTAAGCTAAAATGTACTAAGAGCAGCCCCTGTTAGAATTATGTTTTATTTCTCATTAGAGTGTAAATTGCAAAGGATTGTCGGCAATAAATTTGGAGTTAGTTTGATAAAAGGCAACTTCTGCAACTTGTGAAATCTAATAAAATTCATTAATAAGCCATGATTCAAGATTTCCATAACGGTTAAGAAAAATATGGCTAAACCTAAACAAAATATTATTAATCGTGTGTTTATTCTAGACTTAAGCCACGTTAGCTGTTATATTTTCACTTCATTGTTCAGCAGTTGCAAATGTACCAAAAAATATTGGCAGAAGACTGTTCCTTAAGTGAAAACAGATAGCCTTAAACTTAGGAAAGACCTGAAGAAAATTCAACTGTTAAATAAATAAATATCATTAACATTATAAAGAGAAATCAAATTATTCCGTTCAGGTTCTGTTATGACCTTGCAATAAAATGCATTATTTTAAGCACTGCAGAAACTGTTTGTACAACTGAAGTCATGAATTGAAGGCCAAGGAATTTCCTGAAAGAGCTTGTTATTTGGGCAGTAAGTTTGTTGCCATTGAAGGCAGTGTATTGTTTGGTGTAGACTTTGTCTTCTTGGCTTTTACAAGTGAATAGCACTGTGCTTCCAGATAAGAAATGTTCTGCTGAGGAACCAGAGGAAACCTAGAAATGTATAAATAAACAAGGAAAATACATCTGGTTTTATGAAAGAAGTACACAGGTGTATATGTCGGGCTAGTAGCTACACCCAAAAATTCAACTGAATGGGTAATTACTGAAAAAATGAACAAAATATTAGGGAAGTCACCCCAGAGGTTTGTTGGGGTTGCTTGTTTTGATGTGGTGTTGCCTTCCCGTGTCATGTTTCTATAGCACAGTTGAAAAGCATTCCCCAGTTGAGTTCAATGGGTAGGAAAGACATTTTGATGCTTTCTTGTACTGCAGTTTTGCCTGTAAGTAAAATAGAAACTAGTTTTGTTTGAAATATCAACAGATGTTTCCTCCAGCAAACATGAAGTCAGTTGCTTCTTTCTCTGAACTGGCATCTCTCACATTGTAAGAGGTATGTCCCTGTTTCACTGGTGCATGTGAGAAGAAACACAGAATTTCCCAGATTCAGCTTAACCTTTATACCAAATTTCAAATTGGTCCTCCCTGCCCCCCAGTCCTACATGTCCTGGCTTTATTTTTTTTTTTTTTCTTTCTTTTAATTTTAAAAAGACGACAGTGAGATAGTATCTTACAAACCCAGAAGTGATGATTATCCCAACAGATAAACCAGTTGTGGGCTCTTTCGTCAGTTCCTGGACGATGATGATAGAGGAATGGGAAAAGTACATTCTGATTCAGCTGTTTATTCCCACATGTAGTTACTAGTTTCTTAGTGATGTTCGTTTCCTTGACTAAGAATTGCAACACCGAGAACAACAGTGGTGAAATAGCCAGAATATTTGAAAGCACTTTATTCCAAAGTGGAAATAAATAAGATGTAGAGAGCTTAAGTCTTTATGGTTCTTCATGCTGATTGTCTTGATTATCCCCAAGTTTTCCATTTAAATTAAAATAAATAAAATTTAAAAAATAAAAATAAAAAAAAAAGAGTGAAACAAAACCACCACAGAAGTGGCTATTCTTCATGTTTCTTAAAAGACGAAGTTTTGTACATCAAAGCATCTCTTTTGTTTACATTTGTTACTTTTTTACTTTTAAGTTCTTATGATGACAACAGGGGACCACTCTGTGAAAATGAGGGTAGTACTATTTAAGTTATACATTTTTTATGGTCTGTAATTCAGCATATTGAAATTAAAGCTCTTGCTGTATGTCTTCTGTGCTAGAGGAAGGCCTTTGAAATTTGCCCAAAGTGCAAAGATGTGCTCTTGTCTTTTATATAAGCACTTTTTCCTGGGTATCTTACAGCAGGAAGGTAGTTTTCACTTGTGACCTCTTGAGATAAGCTACATTCAAGCAACATATAGAGGGCAACTCTGTAGTTGCTTAACAGTGGTGACACTCATTGCTTGTCTTATGTATACCTTATATGAAAAATTATTTGGGAGGTTCAGGTTTTTCTTTCCTACCTTACCCCTTTTGTGTAATTTCCCTGGCAAATTGATTCAGGGTTTTTTAATAAAAAACTGTGAGGGAAGAAACCTGCTAATTTCAAGGGTAAAATTAACTGTGATATGAAAGATTGCAAATCTGGTCAGTGGTATCTTCTTGATCAGTATCTGGTAGTTCACATTGGGAATGTCTTCACAGAAACTAGGAATTAGACTCCCTAGGGAAGTCTGAACTGCTTTCCTTATTAATTAGTGGAGGGGAGAGATGCTTCTCAAAGAAAAGCCAAATTAAGCCCTTCCCTCTGCATCAAGGGCAATATCAGTGGAGTAAACGAGCAAGATTCAGAAGTACAGCGGGCTGGAGAGGTAGACTAGGAGGTTTATGTGTATTGCACAAAGATGAGTTGGTGAGGACTTGGAAAGATAAACTTGGTCTCAGTAGATAATGGAAGGAGGTTCTTTGCAACTACCCAACAGCACAACTCTACTCTCGTGGAGTAAGCAACTCTCTGCAGTGGTTCTAGTGAGATATTCACAGTTAAAAGCTGTGAACAGGTACCTGATCAAGGTTTACAAAGTCTTTGACAGTAGAACATGAGTCCTTATATTTACCTAGCCTTACATCAGGTGTAAAACAGGCAAGAAAGTTCCCTCACCACTTCTACAAAGGAGCTGTTACCCTTCTGCTGTGTGAGTACAGCCCAAACTCTTGTAACTTGTGATGTGAAGTAGAGCATACATTTTAGAAAAACATCCAGTGTTGGTTTGAAGCCAAATGACAAACTTCATTTCACTTGGTAATCTTCCTTACTGTTAACTAGGTGTTGTTTTTTTAAATTTTAAATATTTCCATCTCCCATCCATTAGATGATGTTATCCCTCATTATTTAAATGTAAAGGGCCTTTATGTATGTTTATAATCCACAGTGAATGGATCATTAAGTTGGTTTTTTTTTTTTACTAAAGAGCTTTTTAAGATGCTCATCTAAAATAAATTTTCAGACTGCATTCTCTGGCTGTTGTGGTGTTTGCGTGTTTCGGAGAAGACTCCTTTTTTTATTGGGTAAAAATTGTGAAGAGTTATTTTCCAATTTCTAACTTGCTGTGATAGCCAAAGGCTTAAGAAGACAAGTCAACCACTGCATCAGCTCTTGGAAAGGAAATCAGCAGAACATGTCTATCTGGTTTAGCACCAGATTTTGGCAGAGAAGCAGCATTCTCAGTAGTAAACTGATTAATATGGATAATAATGTTTAGCTTGCATAGATTGTTTTTTAGAGTGTTACCAGCTAATGGCAGTCATTCATCCATTGGTAAAGTGAGTCTTGAGCTTTCTGTTATCATCTCTATTTTTGTTTTGTTTACTTGAATGGATTTTTAATGTGATAGCAGCCAGATTGGTTTTGATAGCCTGATGTCATGGCTGATTGAACTGTTCTGTTTCTTCCATTAGTTCTCATCTGCTCATCACTGCCAATATTTTGAGTAGCTTCCCTTCTCCACTCCTACATCAGTTGTGTGGGTTGGGGGATAGGAGGGTTAGAGTTCAGGGGGTTTGGTTACTTTCTGTTAGAGTTTGCTTTGAATGTTATGCTTCTCACATTTGTGTTTCTGCCATTAAATCATGACACTGGTGTGGTTTCCCTCTGCTGTGCTGAAGATACTAAAATTTCATATTTTCTTAATCCTCATCACCTGTCCTTTCCCATGTTCTGAATGAGGAAAGCATTGGCATTGTTGAAATTATGCTCTGGCCCATAAGAGTTAGCAGCAATACCCCTGGGAGGATGGGGGAGCACTCTGTAGATGTTGCTGGGGCTTTAACCCCATAAACTGTGCCAACTCTTGTGCAGCTCCCGTTCTCTTGGCAGTCCAGTACATTGAGGCATGTGGTGTACTAAAGCGCTTCTCCAGTTGTACCATGTCAGATCAGGCTAAGCAAGGGTGATGCTTCTCTCCAGCTGGGAAGTTACTGGGAGAGCTGAGTATCATGATCTATATAGTTTTCTGAGTGAACTCACAGGCATACTTTTTTAACTAGAAAATTGGGCAACATCTTACTAATGTTGCTGATTTAGGGACAGCTATATGAAGCTCGCTGTTTGGAACGAGAATGTAATTGCATCTGTTTATTTCTTAACATCGAGCTTCCATTGTGGTAGTTGAGTTCTGACCAACTCTCCTTTTCTGCTATCATAAGACTATTTTAAGTGAAACATCCACCTTAACGTCTTGTAACTTCCTTATTCTGCCCAGTTCTGAAAATTTTAATTCATCTTTGCAGCATCTTGTCCCATCAGGTTGCCCTGTGCTGTTTTGAGTTACTGCTGACAAGAATGTGAACACCCCTAGTATCAGGTCCATCTGTGGTAGCACTCCCATCTTGTTCTATTTACCTTGGCTCACACTCAAGTGCTGTGGTGACCCTGATGACTTCATTCCTCTGCATGCAGGATTCAAGCAGCACTGAAGCCTGATGGTGTTTGTATTTGATTTTGCAAATTGCTGAGCACCTCATGCAAATGTTTTCAATTATTCCAGTGTCAGTGGAAGATGAGAATAAAAATGGTGCTGAGCGGCTCCAGCAAGTTGTTGCTACGTTGTCCCTGAAAATAGATCAGCCTTTATCTCTGTGAAGCTTATTACCTAAGAGGGAAGGAGTTAACTTGGTGGAGGTAGTTAACTTTTGGCGTGGTGTGTCACTGTTTTTATCACAAATACATGTTTCTCAATTTATTTTCTACTTTTTATTTTGGTAGACTAATGCTCTCTACAATAATTTACAGCAAAACCAAATAAAAATATTACATCTGTTTAGTCTTTTGATAGGGTAAAGAATGCTCCATCTCAGGAGTACACTTTGCAATATCCAGCTTAATTCTGATACATTTAATCTGAAAATCTCATTTAGGGTTATCAAAGCAGAGTCGAGTATTTGACAGCTTTGCAGTAATTATTTCACAGCTATTAGAGAATTTACTGAAACTGTCTCTAGGGGACAAATGGGGCTTTTAGACAGATGTCAAAATCAATGTAAGGGGGTTTCTTTTGAATTTAAATTAATAACTTAAATTAATATTCTTTTCATATATGTCATTAAAATTCATATTTTTTATAAATTCATATCTTGCCTTTAAAAAATTCAGACCTTTATGAGCCTTTACTTTAAAAAAGGGTATGGATCCCACATACAAGATTTTGCTGTTCTTTTCTCTCAATTATGCACCACCATAGAAATTATTTCAAGTGGTTGTAGAAGGGAGTTTAAGCATTCTAGCTGATGATACCATACAACTCACACGGGAAAATAAAGGCAATTTCAGAGTCCTTCCCTTTATAGAAAGGGGTCTGCGTGAAGGGAAAACCTACCTAAGGGATCCAGAAAATCCTAGCAGCTTTAAAAATTCTTGACTAAAATTTCTTGCAAAGTACTGTTCCTATTTCAAAGTAGTGGCAGTTCAAGTAAAAATCAGCTTCTATGAATGGAAAACTGAACAGAAAAAAAAAAAAAAAGGATACTATCATTGAAGAAAAATGATAATGATTAAGGGAAGACAGTTCATCTCACAACTTTTTCATTTGCGGATGTTAAAAAAAATTAACAAATTTTTCTTCCATCTTTGCAATGTTTCTTTGTCCCCCCGTATTTGTGAAAGGCTGATTAGAACTATCTTTCAGAGTTTCTGGAAGTCTGAAAGAAAAAGGATGAAACATTTATCATTGTATTTCATATCCATTCTGAACCATGATCTGATTCTACCTTGATCCTATTAACAGAACAGCCTTTAGAATTTCTTAAATACAGAAATGGAAAAAAATATTCCATTTTAAGTAGCTGACCTTAGAAACAGCTCAAACATTTTGACTTGGATTAAAACCTTTGAAGATTAAAAGCTCTTGCTTAAAGATCTGCAAGAAGCAAAGCATTTTGTGTCAGTGCACTATGCTAAAAGCATTTATGTTTTTACACAGATATTGATCGATGAATGAAAAGCATTAGAGGTATCCATTCTTAACTTACATGGACAGCAGTCCATAGGTTGTTTTCCAGGCCTGAAAGCTGCAAAATGACTCTGCTGGTGTTTGACATAGGTACTTTATGTGGCAGGAATATGCCAAAGCAGACTTGGAAGGTAGACAGAGGGGGAAGGGGAGGCAGGTGAGATTTAACAGATTTTTAGCCCCAGTGAAAATCCAATCTGAAAATCAATATCCCAGATATTACCGGGGGCGGGGGCGTTAGTCCTCCCATTGCCAAAGAGACTGATACTTCAATATGTAATGCAAAGTTTGTGAAATACTTGTGATGAGCAAGCCAAGAGAAGCTGTATTCTCATCTGCTATTTAACTCCGTTTTTACTTGACATCACTGACAGGAGAGGATTGCCCCTTGGCGAGGGGCCACTTGGTCCAGGTCAGGATTTTAGGTGAGATGAGCAGCTGAGAAATGCCCTCTCATTGGTTCATGTATCATGCTTGGGACAGAAGCAGGAGCAAACTCTGGCCCTGTGCCTTTTGACCAGGACAGTAGTTCTCTGGTGTAGCAGTTCAAGCAGACCAGTGTCAATACTCAGTATTTTCTCCAACCATAATGCACAAAATTTTACATTCTGACTTCTAATGAACGGTTGTTTAGTATAATTTTGTAGACCATCAAGGAACTGCAAAGGATACGCTTCTGGGAACCACTGTCCTGAGAGACCAGAGTTCTCATGTGCCTGTAGTTGGTCAGGTTAGGTAATAAACATGGCTAATGTTTGCACAGAGGTGGTTGGTGTGGGTTAGGATCTACATAGGATGAGTAGAAATTTGCATTGAAAGCATTTTATTAGACTAGGTTTCTGCAGGTAGTTGAAAATGAGAATTTGAATATGCTTGGAAGATACAGTGATGTAATGGCTTAGTCCCTAACTGAAGAACAGAGGTAGTGGTAGTGGTGTTTTGAGAGTTTCTGAATTTTCTCTGCCACATTCCTTCTGTTTGCCAGCCTTTCCAGAAGGAGAAAGGGATGCAGGGGAGTGTTCTGCTTGCATGGTATCGTGTCTCATTACAGACAACCTTAGAAATTCAAAAATCATGTCGGACCTTATCACGGTTTATTACTGTAGTTTAAAATTTGAGTAATAGTTAAGTTTCTCTTAATTTCTGTTTTGTGAGCTTTAAAGATGTTCTCAAAGTATATTTGCAAACTACTCCAGAGTTTAAACAACATTTAAAAAATCTAAATCTTAGAGAGGTTAGAGCATTGCCCTTCTTTATATAAATGCTGGGGGGTCCTCTTCTCAAAACAGATTCTTCAGGGTTTAACGTAGACAACCATCAAGAATCACACAGATTGACAATCTGTTGTGTGTGCTAAAGCCTGTTAGGTATGTGTTGCCTGAGTAAGAGCTTTCCAAAAGATGTATTACTTTGGCCACAAATTTTTTAAACTTCATTATTTACTTATTTGGGCCCTCAGTGGCAATGACTTCACTTGACTATTAAAAAAGAATATGCATATATGTTTAATATGCCTACATATATTTAGTTCCTATGTATGCATGCGATGGTATGTATATGTGTGTATATATGTATCTGTGTGCATATGTGTGTGTGTGTATAAACACGGGTACAATCAACAATACAGTGCTACTTAAATTCAGGACGTGGATTCTTCACCAAGGCAGAGGACCTAACGCAGAGCAGAGCTGTGAAACGGAGGCCTGAGATCAAAGGCACCCTAAGTCAAAAGGAGTGGTGGAGAGATACCAAGAATACATAGACTATTCACATCACTTGGGGTAGCAGAGTTGTTGGAGAATGAGGCAGTGCAAGTATGAAATGATAATATATGTGAGTGTAAAGAAAGAAGTGTAAAAGGTAGAGCTCCCATCTTTTCCAGAAGAGTGCTAAGTGGAAAGGATGATGGTGATTCTACCCAAAAAGTTACTTAGACTGGTTAGAGAATGCTCTCTGTTTAATGATCTTCCCTTTACATCTTCATACAGCTTCAAAAAGCGTAGAAAGATCAAGGAAGTAGATAATTATATATCTTGGCAGACACACCAATGTGAAAATAATATAGAATATATCAGTCCCTGGGTACCAGCTGGAATTTGAGCTGAGGTAGATGCTGCTTTAGGCAGCACCAGGTGCACGTGCTCTGTGTGTGTGTTTTATACACTGACATTGCAAGAAACCATTTTTGTGATGTTGGAAATGAAAAAATGTCGGTGCTTTCAGATTCCTCTAGAGAATGAGAGGTCGGACGCTTTTGCCGTTCCCTTTGTGACAGGTGCTGCTGGGTGATGTTTCTGAGGGTGAAGTGGTTGAAGATCTTAGGTCCTTGTACCTCATCACCGTTACTGACAGAGTTTCACGTTTGCGGAGTGGCACGAGGCCAAATGTGGTATTTTTGTGGCATGCTGGCTGGTCGTGGTTAGGAGCCACGGCACAAGGGGCCTGACGGGGATCTCCTAGGCCACCGAATCCCTGTCATAAATCCACGCTTTGAAAAAGCGAGATCTTCGGGGCATGTCGAGTTCTCAGATGCTGAGACGGGGACTTTCCGCCTCCCAGTGACAAGCACGTTCCCGCCTCAGGGCCTACAGCCCTTTTCGGACCCTTCTGGAAGAGGCGACTCTTCAGGAACGGCAGTAAGTAGGCAGCTTGTTGGGGCGGTGAGGCGGCTGGGGCGGCGGCGGGGCCGTGAGGCGGGCCGGCCCGGCCCGGCCCGGGGCGGTGGCGGGGCCGTGAGGCGGGGCGGCGGCGGAGTCGCCGCGTCGTCCGCCTGCAGAGGGCTCTGTGACACCGCGTTTTCCCCGGCAAACTGCAGTCGGCGGCGGGAGGGGGGAAGGGAGTGCGGGGATAACGCTTCCAGCAGTCTGGTCGTAGTCTGGTAAACAGACTAGGAATTGTGGGCTAAGTCCTTTTCCTCAGGCTTTGCACCAAGGCTGAGATCAGATGACTCAGTCCGGACTCATTATTTTAATAGCCTACAGCTAGTTCACATAGCAGCGGGAGTCCACAAAAAAGGCATTTAATTGTTGAAACTCAAACTGGTACATTGTAACTGCAGATTATAGTATTCAAGATTAAGTGATTCAAGTAATTTATAAAGCTTTTGCACAAGCAAACTGAAAGTTAAAATACCGATATTGTAATAAAAAGTAAATAAAACATACTTTTGTACATTAAGACCCAATTAAAGAGCATGATTTCATTTAACAAACTTAAAATGGGCAGGTGATACTTGCCAACATTACTACAGCTGTGTTTTACATTAGGAAATTAATTAAAATAGTAATTTATACTTTTTTTCCACTTGCAAGTCTTAGGCCTTTCTGTATTACACCATCTATTTTTCTCTTCAGCCATTGTGTTACGGTGCATTTGTAATCCCACATAGCAGCCTGCATTGCAACCTTGGGGTTTTTTTCTTACCTAATGAAAAACCGTCTTTCTGCAATAACGCTGGCGAAGCAGATCAAACAGCGCGGAAGGAACTTCCCTGCTGTCTGCCTGAGAGGCAGCGCATTGTTAGTTATTCAGATGTCAGTCCTTTTCTTCCGCATCCTAGCAGGGTTTCACTGGTTTCATCAGATCACTCCGAGCTGGAGGTGGGAGGGTGGCGGCCGGCGAGGGAATTGTTTCTCTTAGACTGAGCGAAACTGGGGGATTTACTGCTCTCACATACGTGCCTCACTCAATAGCACACCCCGAGACTAACAGCGACAAAATTTCAAAATGCAAATCAGTAGTCTGCTTTTATACCTCACAGCTGAATAATGGGACCTCGGGAGTTATTCTTGATTCTTAGGTACTTTTTTTTTTTTCTTTACCCCCCTAAACTACTGATACAGTGATTACATTATGAACTGTTAACTTTGTCAGTCATTTGCTCCTCCAGGCAAATCGGCTTCAAGTGTAGAAAGGTACATTTTAAAAATAGCATGTAATTACAGAAATGAGAGTTGGTTCTTCCTTTCATATGAAAGAGCAAAAACGTGTATGATGGTTATCTTCTTCCTTCTCCGCTCTCCTTTATCTATCTTTACCTGAACTTTTGTGCCTTTTAGGAGGTATCTTTCCTGTGGGCTATTTTACAGATGTGTGATTCATTGCAGCAGAGTCTGATGGGTTGGGAATGTTCACTTTGCCATTCTAATGGGGTTAGGTTGCTTGTAAGTTGCTATCGTCCTTCCAAACAGCACTCAATGCCTGAAAATTTGGGTTTATTAAGACCAGACATTTCACATTCCTAATGTTAAGATTGCTGCAATTTTTCCATTACAAGCTTTACTCCACCCAGTCCTCTGAATAAAGATTTACAAATCAGTTTTAAAGAATGCTTCTCCATCTAAACTTTCACTTACATTTTAAGCTTGAGTATATTCTGGGCTGAATGCTGTTTCTCAAATGGAGGGTCATATTCTCTGTAGGTCTTCTCCCAAACAGATTTAGGGGTTTAAAATCAAACAGTAAGTGTTTTGTAAGTGATTTGGTGTCTTTGTATTTAAAAGAAAATCAACATCTGTAGGTTTTAAGAATTAATTTATTATGCAGCTTATTGACACAATTTCTTTATAGCATATTTTTGTTGAAGGGTTATTCTGGGTTGCTAACTGTATTGATGCTGCTGGAGGAGTCCCTGCAGACAGTATGTGATACATTTCTGGAAGACTGAACAATGTGTTGGTCAATGTGTTTGACTACTACTGTGTCAAATACCAAAGATTAACTTATTTATGCAGATGGATATCATACATCTGTATAGCTAATAAGCAATGCTTTGTGATAATATCTATTTTTAAATTCTTGCTTGATGAATCTGTCTTTGGGTGTTGACTTGAATTCACAGAACTCAGTATGAAATGACACAAGAACACCCAGACATAAGGAACACTGCAGGAATAAAATATCTGACATTTCAGCTCCCTGCTTCTTAAAGCTAACAGTCCTTGAGGCATCAATAAAACTAAACCAAATCCGATGCTGAAAGTCTGTGTCATGCATGCACAGATCTATTTCTATGTAGGGCTGGCTGAAATAATTTTTACATAAATAGTTATAATAAGCTCTTCAAGAAGGAAAGAGGGTGGATCAGTAATGGAAAAAAAATATGATATTTTAGGTTAAGCACATGTGAAAGTAAAAAGTCCTACTGGAATTAGGCAATTTGACAATAACTGAAGGCTGTGCAGAGAGACAGCAGGGCTGGTACACTAATTAGTCCCACATAAGAACTATTTTGAGATTTGAGTCAAAATTAGGAGATACTGACCCTTTATTTTTATTCTATGACCATCTAAATTCTGTCGTCTTCAATGAGATTGGTAATTTACTAAAGTTTATCATTTCTACAAGTAAAAAGGCAAATACAGTTTAACTTTGGCACACTTTCCTCCCACTAAAATAAAAGTTACACTTTTACTCTGCCTTCAGGAATTTTGCACTTCAGTCATGTGACAGCATAAAGTACTCTAAGTCATAAGATGTGATATAATAATATTTAAAGTATTTAACTTGAATAACTGATCAGTTAAGTTAGAGTATTACCAAAGAGATACCATCAATACTTTTTCATGTGAGAGTGTCTTTAGTCATTATAGCAACTTCATAAGAAGAAAATTTATCTCAGGCTTTGGTATTTGTGATACAAATTTAAAAACTGAGCGTGTGCATTTTATAAATTGTCTTTTTTAAAAAAGAATACTTTAAATACACAATTTTTTTGTGCTTCACGTGGATGTCTGCTAAGATTCTCATTTTGGACTCAACATTTTATGGCTGTGTGACACTACATTATTCTTTTATATTAATGGGGGTATGCACTGAAATGTAAGGATCCATGAGGTTATATTCAACAACTAATTAAGCAAGAATCCATAAAGTATCTGTTGTTAGCAGCAGGCAATGACTGGTTTGTTTGTTAATGGCCGTAAGCAAAGCCAAGGCTGACGAATGTCCTAATAAGCCTGTTAGTAAACGCAGGGAGGATGATTTCAGAAATGACAGCTGCTGCGTTATGCTAATGGCAGGGGTTTACTGCAGCCTTCTGAAAATATATCCCAACTGCGAGAAAGGCCTCAAGTGTTTTACACCATCTGTGTGCTCCTTTTTTTGTCAATGGCTAAACTGTGGAATGAGTTTGATAAGAACTAAGTTGATGTGGAAACAGAGCACAGCATAGTGAGAGCTTTGATCAGATTTGGTTAAGAGGGTTATCACAACTTTTTAAACCTATTTATTTGTACCAGAGGTGATAATATCATGCCTAACAGTGATAGCCTTCCTGATAATTATCTCCTTGAAGTATTTCTGTTGCTTAACTATTGCCTCTTATTCCATGGAAATTACAGAATTTTGGAGCTGTAGATGAGTTATAGCTCCTTACTGCAACTCGCTCCTTCACTTCAAAATAGGGTGGAAAAAACTGAGGAAGGCGTGGGAGGGGAAAAGAGGTAGCAATATGTTTCTAATGTTTTGGAAATTACTATTGCTCACTTAAGCTGGTTTCTGTAAGCTCTAATTTTGTTCCTTTTAAACACAGAAATGTCATTTGTTTATTTTAACAACTGCAGAAAGATGATGTGGGCTTCTCCTCAAGTCCCCATCATCCGTCTAGAGGATAAATAATGAATTTTCGTCATGAATGAAATATCTAAAATCAATCCTGATTGCGTTACCATTCTAAAGTTATCTATCCACTGGGCACTTTTTTCCTGTCAATGTAAAAATTAATAAAGTTAAGTCTTGGGGTTTGCATTTGCTGCATGATTTATGCAAAATCAAGAAAGGAATTTTTTTTTTTAACAATACCATATTGTTTAAAAAAAAATTTTCCTTCTTTGGAAGATTAAGAACAGAATATTAATTTCTAAGTAAACAGCTGTTTTTATGGTAAGGGAAAAATACAACACT
>JANIJG010017707.1:0-35915 GCA_024611175.1 Megaceryle torquata | reverse complement strand
CCAAGTCCAACCCACCCCTCCCCCCCCCCCCAAAAAAGCATATTCACCTAGATTAGGTTGCTCCCAAATGCATCCAGGTGGGTTTTCAAAGTCTCTAGAGAAGGAGACTCTGCAACCTCTCTGTAGGGGTCCATCTCCTCTGCAGGTGTCTGGGCAGTGAATCCCATGCTGTGATGTACTGAAGTTAGTGGCCAAGAACTCCTGAAGATGTTGAGGTGTGAACAGAGTTGCCATTTGCTGAACTTTTAAAGTGTGCTCTTTAATGGTACAGAGGCCTTGTACAGAGTCTCTGTATAGGGTCAGATTTCTCCATTAGTGGTAGTAAGGGTAGAATGTCCTTTCATCTAATCGAGCTACCAAAGAAATCATAATAATTCAGTTTATGATATCTGATCCCCTTTAATCTCTGCCTAAGTCAGGAACAGTTTACCAGTGTAGGAATATTGTCTACTAGAAGCACTTTTAATGGGTGCATCATTGCAGCGACCCTTTGTGTCCTGCACTTTTATCTCCCCTCCTCCAGAGTAAAAGAGAAGCTGTGTCAGCAAAAGCGCTGTCTTGTCTGTCCTGCTGCATTTAAAGAAGAGTCTTCTGCTGGGGCAGATGTCTCAGTTATGGGTTACCTTTTTTTTCCTCGTCATTGGCACAATTGTGCCTGCAGCAGCATGTTGTTGAAACCTGGTTTACATTGTCCTCAGGTGAGCACAGACTTTTTATGCTTTGCATTTAATTGTTCTCTCTAGCCTAACAGTATAATGTAACCTTTGCCTTTAAGGTGGGAAGGTCCATCTAGCTCATCTTAATTCCCCTTCTGTAGGGCATTGGTCACCAGCTTTTGCTGACCTTTGATGTCAATACTGAGCAAATAACTCACTTTAGGGAACATAATCATTTTCCCTTCCTGTCAACCTGTCCCATCTTAAAATGCAATCTTTTTTACATTTGTAATTTCTTGTTGCCAGAGTCACAGACTCTTACCGTGGCAGTGAGCAAGATATCCTGAACTGAGTATTGCATCACCATAGTATTTAGCATAGAGAAGCAATTAATCACAAGAGGAAAAATGAAGAATCAGGAATGCACTTTTCTTTAGGAGATACTTATATTTGAAATGAAAAATAAAATTCAAATACTGTAAACGGTGACATTTTTCACAAGTTACATGTTTCTGTTTACAAATACCCACGTCACTAACTTCATCAGAAATAATAGTGTGTGCCTATGGTTTTGTATTTTCAAAAGGTAGGGTTGTCTGCAAAAACAATATATTCCTTTTGTGTGTGTGTGTGTAAGTCCCTGTAGTAGTACTGAGCTGTTTAAACAAAGTTCCGGTATTAACCTATATACTACTCAAAAACATTTTTCATTTTCCTTTTTAACATGAACCAGCCATCACTGAGCACGCTTTCAAAACAGGCTCTAATTACAAAGCAGGTTAAAAGAAACTTTATTAGACTGAAGCCCATATCTTCACTTGGGGTCATATCCCACATGCTTTATTCAGGATCAGATGGCGTGCCTGTGATCTCCACATGCAGATTTCTCATTTGTATAGAAAGGAGATGTCAGTCACGCTGCCACATTCCCTCTTCTTTTAGACAGCTCTCCACATGTCTAGGATGCACATGTGAAGAAGAGAAAGGAAAATGCACACCGTTCACTCGTTAAAGATTAGACAGGAAAGATAACACAGCTACCGCAGGTTAATCCCAAAGGAGTGTGGAAATGGCTTCATTTCTTCCCTTCGCATCTAAATGATTTGCTTTACTTCTGACCAGGAATAGTGCTAGTGCTTTGCTTTTGCTGAACCCTGCAAAGAATAGAAAAACACTTGACGTCCGTTTGCTTTACATGTTATAAAACATTTTTTGTTCACCTTAGTATCCCAATATAGTAGGTCCATTCTTCTCAGCACTACCTGATCCTTCAGCAGTGTGGCTCCACTGACTTCTTAGCAGTGTAGATCCACTGACTACTTTTGTTAATTTGTTCTGAAAGAACTAGTTTTTAAACAGGCAAAGATTACACTTTTATACTTTTCAAAATATTAACCAAATCTTCTTACGTGCCTACATGAGACCTAAGGCTATGTCTGAGCCTCTTAATAAAACGCTTGAATAAATTGTATGATGCTAAGAAGCTATTTGCAAAGGACTGTAATCAAGGCTACGTTCAGTGCTTGAATAGTTAAGTTAGAGAGACCAGAACTGTAAGCAATCTTGTTAGGGGAAGCAGATTCTCTGTAACAGTTTAAAACTGGGCAGAGCAGCTCAGTTAATGCACATAACCACTGGAACTGTAACTCTGCTACACCAGTGGGATCTTGAATATACAAAGAGCAACACTAAACAGTGCATCCTGGCAGTCTGTAAGGAAGTGGGCTTTTTCTCACTGGAAGAAGGGCTTGTAAAAGTTTTTTCCACAAGGGTTAAAAAAGGGGGTTGTGGCTCTAAACATCATTACTCTTCTATTGGTCGGATGGGTGAGGCAGAAGACAGAGCACCTAGAGAAACCTTTCCTTTTCATGGGCCACGTTTGCTTAAGCCACAAATATCAATAGTAAGAAAGAGTCCTATTTCCCTTCTCTATCCCCTGAATAGAGAGAGGACACCTGAGACCTGAGAATATTTAGAAGCCTTTAGCTGATTCACTTCCCCAGTTTCCCTACAAAACTCATGAGCATTTGTGGTACAGCCCCAGAGTTCTCTGTAGGGTGTTCCAGTATGCAGCTGTTGCATTGCCTTCATGGGGTTTGCTCTCTCCTCTGTCCCAAAAAACAAATGATTGTGCACAATTACACCATTTTGAAGTACCTCAGTACACATGAAGAAGAAAGTTTCCTAAGCTAAATACAATGATTACAGAATACTGAAATCAGTAAGACTTAAATGTAGACATTACCTTCTAGTTTTACTTTTCAATTACTTTTCTCATTAGAACCACATTTTTAATCAACTAAGAAATATCAAATATTAAACAGCCACTAAAGCACAATAATATGTTACATTAAAATAATTCTTCATACAGTGCCTAAGTACATTAGAACCTCATTTGTCTTTTTATTATATGCATTCATTCATCCTAGACTTAATTTAAAGTAGGTTTCAGGTATCAGCTATAATACTCAGATCTAGATTCTGATCTAGGCATTAGAACATTTGCCACTTACTGAGCATGTTCAAGAAAGGGGAAGAAGGAGGGTAAGTTTAGGCCTGTTTTTAATAAGCTACAGCAATTAAATATTTTGAATACTCAGAATGTTGTATTAGAATTATACAGTTATTTGGTTTGTTCGGTTGCTTTTCAATACACTTGAGAACCATCTCCTAATTAAGATACACACACTATCAAAGATTAAAAACTTAGATGGTGGTGAAAACAATTAGAATGATGATGTAGGCTTAGATTCCCCATGGTTTTTGTACAGATCTGGAAGACAGCATGGGGTATGGGCATGTGGAATTTGCCTTCCCTGTACAAGGTCCACAAACAGCTGCAGTACTTGTGTGCCCTACAGGGACGTGAGCCAATCTGGAGCAGGTGGGATGCTCTCCTTTCCCTGAGCTGATGAGTACAGGAGCTTTACCCTTCAGGGGAAAACTGCATTTACCCATTGCCTCTGGGTAGGGAGTAGTTCTCTGCACAATTCCTTCTGGGGAGGAATAGTCTAGGGGTGTTGCCATCCTCATCCTGCTCCCATGGCCAGAATGTTAAGTCACAGCAGAGCCTCTGCCTGTGGAGCATATGCCAATTATGTGTTATTTGTTATTTCCATTTAGAAAACATTCCTTCCTATTTAAAATGTGTAAGAGGAAAGCACAACATTCACATTTTATAAAATAAGATAAACCATCCAACCAAAGATTACCTCCAATTATAGGCATGCCTCACCCCTTTAAAACTAATAGACTATGTAATATACCATCCTTAATTTGTCCTGAATGTATTGCTCTTGATCTCAAAAGCAGTAAGAGCAGTATCTCACGAAATCTTGCTGCAGAAATGACCGAGTTCCTACCATCTCAATGCCACATGAAATAACTTAATCAAAGCAACCAAACCTCTTGACTTGCTGCTGATTCCACAATACTTTTTTTTATAGTGATATCACTTTTATCTATCATCATTTATTCAAAAAGGTAAATCAAAAGCATAAAATAGTCTCATCTGATTTTTTGCCTGCAGGAGATGTCCTTCTCATTGGTTAAGCCATGAAGTCTTACAACAGTCAGAGACAAATGAAGCGTCTGACCTGACTTTCTCTTCTCCTTTTTCATGCCTAGAAGTTTCTTATGCACAGGTTACAATCCACTATAAAAAATACGTTTTTAAAAAAAAAGAATTTGTCTTCAGCAGCTTAGCTGACACAGAGGAGTACTTGTTTTAGAAAGGTGCAATTGCTGATCAGAAAGCAAATCCTCTATTAATACTAACCAAGTCATCTGAATATATCACTAATGACTGTTAGGGTGAGATGCATTTAGAGCTGTATTAATAATTATTAATAATTACTAATACCAAGGATTTTCACAATCTGAATTATACAAATAAAACGTAGTGTCAAGTCACACTTTTCTAACATTTTTTACTTTATCAAGCTTCTTTTCATTTAAAAGATGTTGTTAGGAAATCACTTTGAACTAGAATGAAATAAGAAACACTTCAGCTGAAAAGGTTCATAAAAAGATTGTGTCAGCCCTGAAGATCTATCTGTCCAGGGATAGGTGGCATGTCAGTTAACATGGCTAATGCCCATTAAGTTTTTGAGGCCTGTGGCAACTGAACAGTGCAGTTAGGATCACATCTTGCCATATCAGCTTTCAGGCCTCAGTGGTTAGGTTTTTATTAACACCTGGCCACCAAGATGCAGGTTTTTTTCTAACTTAATAGGAGGACTCTGACTCATGCCTCTGGGGTTGGAATATTTTAACCACTCCACTGTAATGCTCTCAGGAAAGTCCTAACAGTGTCCCAGCTACATCTGTTTAAAATCTTTTCAGTGCTTTTGGGGGTGTGTGTGTATGTAAGACCTTAAGGAAGCTGCAGAAATGCATGTGGCCCAGGAACCAACCAAATAATCATTAGAGTCCCAGAATGCAGGAATAGTCTCTGCTACATGAGGCTTCCTTTATCAAGCAGGAACAGAGAAGCCTGAAATCGTTTTCTCAGGGGAAATGGTAAACATAATGGAGATGCATAACTATGATGAGCCAGACCAAAGGTCTGTTTAACCTAGGAGCCTGTTTTCCAGTAACAGATGCTTAAGAAAAGTGGATTAAAAGCAAGGCATATATAAAACAGACATTCCCCTTGGCATGGCCTCTCAGCTTCTGGGGAACAGTGCTTCAGAAACTTCCTGAGCTGGAATCACATTTCGTTTGTTGTGTTTAATAGTTACAGATAGGATGATCCATCACAGATTTGTCTTATCCCTCAATGACTGGATTTACGCTCTGTGGGTCCACTGCATCTTTTAATAGTTGTTTGTGCAGCTGGATTTTGTGTGCTCTGAAAAGAAAGAGCATGATGGCTTTATAACCATTTCAGTTTTCCCCGGATGCCCCTGAACACCAAGGAACAAGGAACCATGTGGAGCAGTGCCTCTTAAAAGAATCATAGAACTGTAGAATGGTACAGGTTGGAAGGGACCTCTGGAGATCATCGAGTCCAAACCCCGTCAGACCAGGATCACCCAGGGCAGGCCATGTGGGAACATATCCAGGTGGGATTTGAAAGTTTCTAGAGAAGGAGACTCCACAACCTCTCTGGGCAGCCTGTTCCAGGGCTCCATCACCCTCACAGTAAGAAAGTTTTTCCTCATGTTGAGGTGAAGCTTCCTGTGTTCCAGTTTGTGTCCATTACCACTTGTCCTATCACAGGGCAAAAAAAAGAGACTGCCTCCTTCTACTTGACACCCACCCTTCAGATAATTGTATACATTCGTAAGATCCTCTCTCATCCTTCTCTTCTCCAGGCTAAACATCTCCAGGGCTCTCAGCCTTTCCTCATAAGAGAGATGTTCCAGTCCCTTAATCATCCTTGTAGCCTCCATTAGATGGTCTCTAGTATTTCCCTGTCTCTCTTGAACTAGGGAGACCAGCACTGCAGACAATACTCCAGATGTGGCCTCACTAGGGCAGTGTAGAGGGGAAGAACCTCCCTCGAGCTGCTGGCCACACTCTTCTTTATGCACCCCAGGATACCATTGGCCTCCTTGGCCACAAGGGCACATTGCGGTTGCATGGATAACTTATTGTCCACCAGGACTCCCAGGTCCTTCTCCATGAAGCTGCTTTCCAGCAGGTTTACCTCTAACCTGTACTGGCATGATGCTACTCCTCCTCAGGTGTAGGACTCTACACTTGCCCTTGTTGAATTTCATTTGGTTTCCCTTTGCCCAACTCTCTCCCTAGTCTGTCCAGATCTCTCTGGATGGCAGCACAGCCTTCCAGTGTATCAGCCGCTCCTCACAGTTCCGCATACTCAGTAAACCTACTGAGGGTACACTCTGTCCCATCATCCAGGTCATTGATGAAGATGTTGAATAAGACTGGACGCAGCACTAACCCCTGGGGCACACTACACTAGTTACAGGTCGACCTTTACTAAATCCATGCTGGCTTCTCTTGGTAACCTGTTCCCCCTTTCCTGGCTATTCCCAACCCCACGGTCTGGCACTGTGCTCCTCGGGCATGCAGCAGCTCCAACACCTCACCTGTGCCGCGGGCTGGCCTTTCCAGCCCGGTGCAGCCGCGGAGCCCCGCCTCCGGCACCCCTTCCACCCCCCTGCAGCCGCACCCCCGCTGCAGGAGGCCTCCGCCCCCGGCGGACCGCTTTCTGTCAGGGCCGTCTTGGCACGACCGCGCCTTGCCGCTGAGGTGGTAGGTGGGTGGTTCAGGCACCGCCTCCCCGCCTGGCGCTGGTCAGCGGAGTGGTTCACCGGCCGTGGGGATGTGAGGGTGGTGGCCGCTGGAGCCGTTCCCGCCCTTTCTGCTCGTGTGCTTGCCCTGTTGTGCAGGCACCTTTCTGCTCCAGGGGCGAATGGTGGCTGTGGGGGCTTGAGACAATAAACCTGATGGGAACGCTAGGCCTATTTCAGACCTCTTCGTGGAAATTTCACAAAACCACAGGCCCAAGTCCCTCACATTTAAAAAAAAAAAAAAATCACCTGGTACCGAGCCTGGCAGCTGTTACCTCTGTACCCCAGGTCATTTGTCTTTCACTGTGCTGGTGTAAGCTCTGGCATTGTCTTTGTTGTTTCTAAAGGTCAGCTATGTGCCAGCATTTCCCTTTAGAGTGGTGTTCCTCACAGCTTGTCCCTGGGATGTGAAATGTTACCATAGTCTGACACGTGGTATGCAAAGTTCAGATAAGTTCTTCTCCTGTTAGTGGAAAATTTTGGAGTTTAAGCAGTGAGTTAAAATACAGAGGTTTACTGCTTTACCAAACTTTTTTAGATGCCTATATAACATGAAAGCTGATTTAATTTAAAGAATAAAATGTGATTTGACAAGCAGATAGTCCTGGCTTTTGTCCCTTTATGGCATTGTACAAAAAGATTAAATGGTTAAGATGTTAAGGTGTGAAAGGTAAGCCCTTCTCATGCTTTATTTCTCTCAGGATAAATTTCCTAACCTCTTTAATGGTCTTATGTTTATATTCCCGAAACAATGTACAAGGTCTGGTGAGTTTCCTGTGTGAGTCAGGTCACGGGTGTTTGTTTCAAGAGATGTAGTTCGCCATTAGAGTCTGTGCCACTTAGGCCAGGTTAAGTACTAACTGTTTTGGTTTGGGGATTTGTTAGTTTGGTTTTTTTGGGGTGGTTGGTTTGTTTGTTTGCTTGCTTTTTGTTGTGGGTTTGTTTTTGGTTTTTTCCTCCTTCCCCCTCCCTCTGCTTGAGCTGTTGGTTCCCCCTCTTGAACCAGCCCCTGCAATGTATCTTTGAACCAGATCCAGCTGCTACGAATCAACTGAAAAAGAACCTACCCAGGGCAGCAGGCCAGAGTATTGCATCTCACCGGTTCCCAAGCTACAAAAAGTAACAGCAGGTGAGATTGAAGGCAATGGTAAGAGTAGCAGCTGTGTGGTGGTGCTGCCACTGGCTCCTTGGAGTTCTGGGAGAGGACTTGCAGTATGTGGAGCAACTCTTAATTATAGGTACAGAGGTTATTAATTATAGGTTAATTATATATATATAATGTATATCTAATTAATTATAGGTTAGAGACACCCACGGGGAAATCTGCTGGTCACCTATGCTGTGATTCTGTGGTTATGTCAGTGGCCTTTCCCATCTGTTAGAAGAGTAAGTAGGATCAAGTCTGGGATGTCGGTGAGGTGTCTGAATTTTGGCTGATTCCTCAGGTGGTAGCACTGTTTTCTGCTTGTGACTTTACTTCATTGAAATACACACATTACAGAAGAAACTTGCTACACGAGACTTCTTTCTGCTCATAATTAAATCAAAGAAAAAACTTTCTCTGACTTCTGAGGGAGCAGGGTCTGGGCCTGAAATGGAATTCAAACATAAAACGTCGCACTTCCCTGACAGCTGTATGCCTTCTGTGAGGGGAGGCCAAAACCCAGCAACAAAATTCAGCTTGCTTTCACTGCTTCAAAGTGGGATAACAGCCAGGGGAGAACGTTTATAAAGGCTAGTGCTGGCAAGGAAAGCAGGGGTGATATTGGTTTGTTGCTTTCAAGGATGCATAGCTACTGAGTGTTGAGGAATTCTGCTTATTGTTATTGTGCCTTGTGTTGATGAAGTCTGCTTTTTGTTACTGAGGTTCTGATCCATATGCTATAGGAAAATGTATATATCCTTAAGACTGACCACAAAATAGATAGCTTTATTTTCAACCCAGAGAAGTTGCAGATCTTTTTGTTGAATGTTCTTGATAAATTATTTTTGGCATATGGCTACTGTGTCATACGCTTTTTCAGCCTTCAGATTAAAGGAAAAGCAGCTGATTCTGTTTATAGGACCCTACAGATTACTCTCCCAAACTTGTTCAAATTCCTTTTTATGTTTTATTTTTCAGATTTTTGGAATGTTGGAAGTGATCAGTCCAGTTGTACTTTCTTACGAGCTATCTGTGACTACAAATAAGGGGGGGGGGGGGCGTGGGTAAGTAAAGAGGTTCTAATTTCCAAGCCTTTTCTGAAAATATTGGAAAGTATGTTCATTATTAAGCTAATTATGAGAGCATAAGTAGCATGCATTTAATATCTAATATTTTTACTTTGAAATTTTTATTCAGATTTTCAAGAAATATTATTTGAAATTTTAAATAAATGCAAACTATTACATAGCATAATAAAATAACTTAAACTTAATAAATACTTTTTAAATATTAATAATTTTTGTATATTAAACCAGGCAGGCCTTGGTTAAAACTAATAATGGCATGGTAGTATGGCCTCTTGGTTTTACAGTGTAGATTGTATGGTTGACACATCCACTTTCTGAAAAAAATCTCTGACGAGAGTTCCCTACTTGAGATATGTCTTGTGAGAACACATATTCCCTCTCATGTATCAAATGAAAAATAAAATCTTTTCAACACCTATTTCCAACACCCATGTTAAGTGTATAACTTGAAACACTGTATTTCAGACTTTGAAATTATTTTGCGCTGTTGTTTTTTTAATATTAAATTATGCAGGTATATGTAGCATGAGTATTTTAAACATTTATTGTCCAACATTAAATAATCACATAAGGCCTTTTCCATTCACTGATCCCTAAAGTTTAAAATAATTTCTCCGTCTTTGTTTATAAAATGAAACATTTTTTTAATTAAGAAAAGTATCCCTGTAATTGCCTAAGGATATTTTAGGACAGAAAAATAAAACTCCCACCACAGAGGTCTAGTATACATTAGATACTTAGTACACATGATTTGTCCTCTATACAGTTGTCCCATACAGCAAACTGTTCAAGATTAGAGATTTCAGTCAGAAATAGCATTTAAATTCTGTTTAAATTACTTTTTACTGTTGCTACATAAAACCAATATGGGCATATACTCTCAGATTCATGGAACACCAGCCTTGTAAGCTTCTGTAGCTTTTATTTACCAACCCTAGTCTGTATAAATGTGTGTATATGCTCATACAAACATATATGTATCTTATTCTAAATGTTTTAAACAATCTTTTTGTATTAATAGCAGTGCACAGCAGAGATCCTTGTAGAACATGTAAGGTTGTTAAGAAAAAAAATCACATATTAATGTTTCCAATATATTTTATAGGACAATGTCTCAGCATGTGAGTACTGGCCTGGTAGTTAAGTTTTTTACTACCTTTACACTTGTCTTAAAAAAATGTTTTCTTATATGATCATGAATCATCTCATAGATAAATCTCTTTTTAAGTACATGGAAACTTTGACAATGTGATGATAGCTTTGTTGCCATAAAGGAGTAAAAAATTTAAAACTACAAAAAAAAAAAAAAAAGAGCTGCTATCTATATATGTAAAAATTGTGCTAAATGTACTATGTCTGCTGCTTAGATTAACTTATTCTAGAGACATCTGTAATGGACAAGGCAAGAAAAGACAGACACATCTCAATACCAAAAGTTGTTAGAAAGCATTCATTCTATGAGTACCATAAGAAGAAATTTGTTATACTGATCTGGAAAAGGCTGGTGGTAGATGAAGGGGATTTGGTAATGGGCACTACAGCCACCATTTATTTGTAAATGGGTTTTTTTTGTTGTGTTGTGGTTTTTTTTCCCTTATTCTGTGTTAAGAAGTTATTTAAATGAGTTTTTCATATAGTAGTATGCAGCAATAGATTATGTTTGAAGTAAAAGTGTTCCTGCTTTAGGTTTTGGTAATTTATGCCTAATATCTTGATCATATAAAATGAATTGGTTTATTTGTTTACTGTGATTTGCAGGGATATTACTCCTTGACAAGGTTACATTGACCTATCATTTCATGCATCAGTAGTTCTTCTATTGCACTGATTTGATCAAGCCTAGTGGATAAAAGAGGAGCAATCCACCCAGTGGACCAAATTAGAATTATAATAAAAAGTGCACATTCTGAAGGGCAGAGTAGGTTAAGTATGGTACTTACTGCACTTGGCATAATTTTTGTGACGTGTCAAATTCTTTCTAAGCCTTTTTCATAAATGTTCAAACTTTTACATTCAATCTTTGTATTTTGATTTTTATGTAGTTAATTAAAATTAAAAAATAAAATTTAAAATTGGGGGGGGGGGGCAAAAGGTAAATTTGCGAACTTTTAAAACAGTAGTTGCTTTTAAATACTTGTTACTTAATCAAGGGAAATCTTGGTAGTGTGTATCTGAAGTGGAACTTTTGAAAAGATCACCATACAGCTTCGAGTTAAGGAATAAAATTTGCATCACGTGAACCAAAATATGAAACAAGTGGCTTTTCACAAGATGCTGTTGAATCAGTTCAAGCAGTAGCACAGCAACATGTCTTTAGTTTTTGCAACTGATCTATTTAATGTTTTTAAGCAATTAGAGCTTGATAATGCAATCATTTGTCACCCAATTAATTTTGAAAGATTGGAAGTAGATGGATGAACTCTTTAACCTGTGGTTCACTTGGCACCATTGTTATTCACAAAAATTTTTTTAAAAATTAGTATTGGGTAAGCTTCCTTATAGCAACTCAATGATTACATGTTCTGTGACCTGTCATTTAATTTTAAAAATATTATTATTAAACATATGGATAAATAAATGTAGCGAGTTTTGGTTTATATAGAATCTTCAATTTCATCACAATTGGAAACAATAATAGAAAAAAAAATTATTGTGAATATTATGAAAAATGATTGTGGTCTAATTCTGTGCCCCAACATCAACAGAAACTTTATCATGGGCATTAATGTGTACAGGCTTCTGCCCTGTATTGTCTTCACAGCCTTGAAAACCTTCAGCACTAAAGCTCAAGTTCTTATAAGGCTAAGAGAAAGCTATGGGCATGCCAAAATAAACCAGATCCTATGCTTTTTTTAATACTTCTAGTCTTGAAGTCATGATACCCTGTTATTTCACTGCATGAGAGTGAAACTTTGTAAGATTAAGCTCCTCCCTGGAAGAGGCAATGTAAAGGCAATTTCAATATGGAAAGTATACTAAGACCTAATTTCTAGAATTTCTGCACTGAACTTGTACACATATCAAATGCTGGCTCATACTTTTATATTATTGATAAGATGTGTATGAACTGTGGAGTAATATATGTTGCAAGATACTTCTGAAGGTCACCTGGTCCACTCAAAGCAAGGCAAACTTGTGTTGCTTAGGGCTTCATCCAGGGCAGCAGGTCCCAGGCTCTGCATGTGGCATTGAAAGAGACTGATAACTACTCAAGCAATACCTCTTCTGGACCTAAATGGTGATTCAAATGTTTGTATGTCCCATTTGGAAGCAGTATATGCTTCTGGTATGGATACCATTATGCAGAAATTCTGAGGGTGGTTGTTAAGCTCTACTTAAAGAACCTTGTTTCTGTCATATCCCTGTGCTATTACTACTGAACTTTTAAAATTGTTGGTTTGGATTTGAAAGATGAAGGGAAACCTTATAGAACATTAGGTATATACTTTCTGATTTTTTTTTTTAGCTGCAGTGTGAACTTTCACATTTGAATCTTCTGTCTCTGGGTTTATTTCTTTGAGCACTGTTTCCACCACCCTTATAACCAATAACATAAATGCTGTGTGATTTGGTGTTGCTGATGGTGATTTGGTGTTTGTGGAAGCTACTGATAATACTGACTATATAAGTATATAAATATAAGACTTTCAGTGACAAATAATTGAGGAGATTTGAAGGTTCAATAAGCAGAAATAAGTTTTCCTTATGTTTTAACATAGTTACTTCATACTCACTGTTTGGAGCACTTTCAGTTGCTTAAACATATTTTCAGTGTCACTCTCAAAGAACCATTAAAAAGGGAAAGCAAATATCTGTGAATTGTAAACAAAAAAGTTCAAGGAAATGAGTAGAACTGCAGAGAGATGCAGAGTCGGTAATTATGATTTCTGCTGTTGCCATCACAGTATGTGTCAAAGAACAGAATGATGCTTTTCACCCCAGGTGGGTACTTACTTTGTGGGAGCTTTTTGCATCATAAATATATTTAAGTGAAAATTAAACATGCAAAAGAACCTTTTCTTTGGACTCATGTTCAGATCACAACCTTTTTTTGACATGGTACGGACTGGAAGCTCACTACCTTTGTTCAGTAAAAGATGAAAACTACTGTATTTTTACTGGACTATTATAATATTGGAGGAGGGTGTATTTTGTTTTCTCTGTGTGAAAAATAATTGATTTTTAGTATAAGTCAGTTTAGGATTTGGACCACAAGTGATAAGCAATGGCATCTCCCCTGCAAAACAAATCTCTAAAACACCTGTTGAAAAATAGGTCTGATTGCATCCCCCTATGTACTGTTGATTAATAAGTGCTATCTAAATATTACCAGGAAGGGTTGGTTTAGGTGTTAAATCCTCTGAACAATTTAGGTAGCACCCAGTTCTTTTAATGGTTAATCAGTGGGAATTCTGTCAAGAAGAGGTGGCTGATGGCTGTTGGGAGGAAATAGCAAGGTATCTTGCCACACTGACCTCTGTGGCTCCTCCCTTCACCTGTTTGTGTCCACAGTCTTGAACTGCAGGTTAACAAGATGTGCTGGGAACTCTGTATCTTCTATCACAGCTTGTCTTTCTGTTAGACGTAGATATCCCAAGGAGACTGGTAGCATGAATCAGGCAGATGAAGTCAGCATGATCTGCCATTGCCTAGGGTGAACACAGAGGGGAGAAAAACAGCATCTCAGGCATCCAGGGAAAACAACGTTTGAGCTGCATGGTTTTGTCTACTGGCCATGACCTTACAATAGATCCAAATTTTAGAATATGTTTATTTTAAAATCTATTTTTTTTAGTCAGTGAAGCCAGCTTTGATCTCAGTTGCCTTGAAATTAATTGCAAAGGAAAAATTCATTATTCATCATACTCCTTGAAAAGCTTGGATATTAGAAGGCTTGTTAAAATGTGAGATAAAAATTTTTCTTTGTGGAGAGCAGGAAGGGAGAAAGGTAGCAAGCTAAATGACTGCTCTTTTCTCATACTTTATAAATGTGTAAATTTCAGTTTCAAGAATGAGTTACTAATGCATCATATTATGTCTAGAATTATTTTGTCCTTCATTTTCATGTATCTTAATTTTTCAACCAACCCATTTTTCTGTAGATAGCATTTAGTACAGGGTTATCGCAGAGTATATTATTTTGCTGTGGCCCTAAAACCTTATTAGAAATCAGTTTGGTGAATAATGATGCAATTTTCAGTATTTCTCACATTTTTATGCTTCTTTTTTTCCTTTTTCTTTTTTTTTTTTTCCCAATTTTCCTCCACTACTAGAAAATTTCTTACAATATATATATGGAATGTTTCACCCAAAAGTATGAAAAATAAGAATTCATCCCGCATTGTTCCCCAGATGATAGAAGAAAATACAGGTATTTACTTTAAACTACCTATGGTTTGTGGGTGTGATCTGTATAGTAGATGTTATAAGAAGGTACCAACTGTGATGGGTTGATTTACAGTAGCTATTACAAGCAACTTGTAGTTGTGCAAAAGAATTGTTTTTCCCCTCAGGTCTGAATTTGCTGTCTTGGCATCTGTTTTTATCTGGCTTTATGGAGAAAGTTTTACCCATGGGATGAGTCCTTATCTTGGTAAAGCATTTGCCTGTAAATGTACTGAAGACTATGAGAACCATATTTTTATTTCTGTTAACTCCTGAATATAGCTCTGTAGAGAACAGTCTTCTCCGTAGTATCAAAAAGAAAACATTTGTCTTCTACCAGTGTGTTATACAGTTCAATAAATACACAGTGGATGCCCTCTAGCTAGATTGACATGGCAATAACACCTGATGGCAGACACACTACAGAATAATTGCTTCAAAATAAAGTTTGTACTTTCTGAAGCTGGAGAGTCTAAAGTTCTGATTGCACCAGTAACTGTCTGGCAGACAAGATTTGGCCAGTGTAAAGGAATTCTAAAGAGAAGTTTGGTTAAAATTTTATTTTTATATTTGAATAGACTATAGATTTATTTTTTTTAAGTAATACAATGTTGAGTTATTAAAACCTTATTTATATTACTTATATCTACAAGTTAAAAAGCAATGAAGTTGGATATGAATGTTTGTAGTGAAGTATACCCTGAATTATTGTTAATTCTGTGTGCAAATATCATTCGTAGAGTTCTCTTTTAAATTTTTTTTTCAAATTTTTCTTTTTTGCCATTAGCAATAAATAAAGAACCACTAAGGTGAAAGATGAGATGCACAAGGAGGTGTGCCTGTAATTCAGCACGCTAAGCTGAGAGTCCTCCTAAGACAATGAATTGGAAATAAGGAGTTTAAGTCTCCTCAGAAGAGTCTCCACCCTGAGCCTTTTTCTAAGGGTTAGACACACCCATCCTTTCTCCCAGCACAGAGGAAAAGATGGAGTGAAAATGCTATTCCCTTTTCACAAAATCTGAGTAGTTGTGCATTCTGAGTTTTCTTGAAATACGGTTCCTTTTTGCCTGCAGGGATTTGAATCTCAATTCCCAAGCTGTAAGCCATTGTGGATAGATACCACGTTGGATATTTTTGCTGAAATTATCGCTTTTGCCATTATATTATTAAATGCTCATCATACCAGCAAGGAAAGAACAAGAGTGAGAACTACTTCTGTGACAGCATTTTGATATTTATAATTTGTAAAGTCATAGGCAAGGTGTGAGAACATAGGTAATGCCTTTTGTTGGACAATTCGCATAACTGAGGAAAAAATAGATAAAGACTGGACACAGAAGCACTTCTAATATTGAAACAGAAGTCTTCAAAGCTAAGCATAAGTTAAGGCTAAGGAGCTTAAATTGGCATCTATAGTTAGACTGACAGAGAAAAGAGGTGGAATTTTTGAAATAGAAAGGATATTAATTAAGGGGATGGATGAGAGGAATAAAGTGGTTATCTCTTAAAGAAAATATATTCTGTTTCTCTCTCTTAATTCCATCCAGCCTTGTTCTTGCATACTCCCTTCTGAGCATATGCACTCTCTTCTGATTTTCTTCATTCCTGTATGCCTTTCCTTATTTGTATGGACTTCCACACACCTACGCAGCCTTGTACAAAATCACATAATTTAGTTCTTTCTTTCCTACTGCCTTCACAGTATATTGGGTAGACCTAAAATGCATAGTATTTAATCATTGCCTTGGCTTTGCTTGGTTTTCTTATCTGAAACACCATCTTGTGTCAAGAGTTTGTACCCAAAATAGTCAGAGGTATTTTTGAGAAATTACTTTCTATAAAAATTGATAAAAGTCACTCCCTTTCACTTCAGTTTCCAATGAATGAGGGGACAAACTTTCTTGAAAACAAGCCCTGTGGGAAAATGACAAAATTTAACCTGTGACTTTCCATTGAGAACAAAGCTAGAGAACTGCCAATTTCAAAGAAAGGAATTTGGCTGTATGTATTTTACTAAAGACAAAACTCTTTATTGTGAAAAAGCAAAGCAAGCAAATTTAATTCTTAAAAAGCAAAGACATATGAACTTTCTCACAAGACTTCAGTGAATTTAAGCTATCCTAGAAATCTGAAACATATGTTGTTATGTTAGGAACAAAGGCAATCTTCTGTACATACTTAGATAATTGTGATCCATTTTCAACTTGGCATTATCTTCTGAATTCATCAATCTACTTTTACATGTTCTGAAAATTAATTGTATGATTGAAAAAAACAAACAAACATCTCTGGGAACGATGTGTTGTGGGGTTTTTTGTTTGGTTTGGTTAGGTTTTTTTCATCTAAAGTAAAGATATCAATTCTTTCTGTTAATCTGTGTAACCCATTGTTATACTGGAACTACAACTGATATTTCCATAAAGTCATTTGTTTTTTTCATATAATATACAATTTAATTTTTTCTTTATTTTTGTTTTCCTTGCCGCTATACTCTCTGATGCCTGTTTTTACAAAAATGACTTTGCAACTGAATGTTATGGAACAAAGCTGGTGAAATTGTTCAAGACTAAGTCAAGAGCATTAATGTGATTCTGTTTGTAGTCTGAGACTGACTTTTAAACTCAAAAACATAATAATTGATTAACATATTCAGCTTTTTGTCCTTTGTGTCAACAGAAGGATTGCATTTAAAGTCAGCTGAGTGTACAGATAAGAGAGGTTTAGACAGCTAGTATTTTGAGTTCTTACTAGTGGAACATACCAGCTCAGTCCCATTGCATTCTTGCAGTAAGAGATTAGTATTTTTTTCATCAGGCATAATATCAATATCTTTAAAGTTCGTAAACTCTTAAGTAATTTTTTAAATGAACCTTTTTGATGTAATAAATAAATTTAAAATATTTTAAACTATATATAAAAGACCTTTTCAATGATCAACATTAATAAATGGTTAGGAGTTGGTCTAAACACATAAATGTTCTGCACGTTCTGTTGTTGTCATTAATAGATTATTCTGATTTTAAAATCAGGTGAAAAAGAATCTAAGAAAGTTAAGAAAGCACTCATTAATGAACTTGGTGCTGAAATTGAGCCAAAAACTATTGGGAGGGGAAAAAGAAAAAAAAAAAAAAGGAGCCACTGGGAGAAATATCAGATAATGATGAAGTAACTAGCCATAAAAAAAAGTTAAAATTAAGAAGGAAAACTTACTGCATAGAATTCTTGGGAGAGGTAAATTTTCCTTTATTAAAATGACAAATTATCAGCATGACTCAGGTAAGATGGGGCACCAATTCTGCAGTGAATACTTCTTAATTCTTGTCAAGATTTGTCAGCAGTATTAAATACCTAGTTTGCCAGCCCTTCATTTCCAGACCTAGGTTTACATGTGATTTTTGGCTTATAGTGAAAATTTCTCATTGATGAAAATGAATCAATGTGTCAGTTATTACCATGATGTCTCAGCAACAATTCCTGATGATAAATATATTTATATATTCTGCTATGTTATTTATATATCTCTGTGTTTATATATGTCTGCTATGCCACGTAGCACAGCTTTGGAGGCCTCAGACACATGGTTGTTTGGGTTACAGTTGTTTTTCTCATGTCTGCCTGCTTAATATCCCTTAATTGAATAGTTGGCTTTGGTATTATAGTCCTGGCTCTTTGTTGCTGTTGTCTCCATGTGACCTCAGCTGATTTCTCCCTGTTCATTAGCTGGTCACAAGCTCCTACAGGCCATGTTCTTTAGGATGGCAAAGGGAACTTTCAACTCATTTAATTGTTTTTAGTAGAAAATGCAGTAGAGAAGGAAGGTTGATAAGGGGTGGCAGGATGGCAAAACCCAAAATACTGGGCACTCTGCTATAACAAGAAAAGTGAATTTCATATGGTCTTGCAAAAATTTACTATTGCACAGCCACTGGCTAACTGAATCTTGAAGGATTCAATTAGGGCAGTTTTCACCTCAAAATTATTCTTCCATGTGCAATTTTTAAATTTGATTTGGTTTGCTCACTTTATGATGCCTGTGTGTCTGTGGTATGCAACATAATATTAAAGCTTTTTTCATATCATGCTATTTCTGCATTGCTTTCAGGTTTGACCTGATGTCTGAGTTTTATGTGTGTTATTTAAGATATAATGATTATATAAATTACAATCTTTATTAAATATCTTATTGTTCTTAAATGTCATTTGTCATCTTTTCATCCAAATTCTAGAATTCATGTTTTGCCTGAAATTGTTAATGCCATTAGCATATTTTATTATTTTTTCCCCTTCTTTTTTTTTTTTTTGCATTGCAGACCTTTACTTAGAATGATGATACTACCCAAGAGCACATGTTGTAACAGTAAGCTTGATATTCTTCAGATTATTAATATCTATTTCTGATATGTATATATGTAAAGTTTTTCACTGATATAATTTCATGAACCGGCAAATACCGAGGCCAAGCAGTTTTTCCACTTCTTGAAGAAAATGTGTTGATGGGTAAGTTTGAGAATTGCAGCTCCATTATTTATTGTAGAGGTGTTCTTGCCTTTCACAGATAAACATTAAGAATTACTGTACCCGTGGGAACCTGACTTTGTGTTTAAAAGACAGTAATTGAGAAAATGCTTATTACATCTGGATTTTCCGCATCTTAATTAGGCTGCTTGGGTCTATAAAATGGCAGAGTAAACATTCTCTGGTTGATAATGCTCATTTGCCAGTATTCATTTTACAGTACAGTAAGGGAGGAACAAAATAACATAAATCATCTTACAAATTTAGAAAAGGTCTTCTAAAGTCAGAACAGGTAGAATGGACCAGGTGAGCTCCCATCATCTCTCTCAATATAATATCAACTAGCTTAGTCCAAGGCATCAATAAAGACCTTAAAATAGTTTGGCTCACCCTGCACTGAAGTGAAAGAGGAACACTCAAGAAAACTATTTAAGCACTTGGGCAGGAAAATTCCAGCGGAGACTGTGTGAAATTGGGAAAGTAAAATGGATTTTGAAGTACCCCAGGTAGATTCATAAAAAGACATCTGATGATGCTCCAAGATGTTACCTGTGACCAAAGCAATCAAACTGTGACAAAACGTAAGATGTGTTTGTCATGAAATCGGTATTAGGCTGAAAGATAATAACCTCAAGAAGTCCTCTGAATTCTGTATTCTGAGAAGGAAGAATTACAAAGATCAGTTTAATCCATGTTTGGATACTCCCAAGACTGGTTTAGATGTGTGTTTTCTTCTCTCACATAATAAACTTTAGCTTACACCGCTTAATTGTGATGAAGACTTCCTAGTCCTGTATCAATTAGGATATAGGACACCTGGGGCAGGGGGTAGGAGAAGCAGGATTCTTCCATTCTCTTGCTGTGTAGCTACAAGAAACAGGAACAACAAAGAAGCTTAAACAGTGGCTTAATTCATCTGAGCATTCTCCCATAAACGAGTGATTTTTCTGGTGACCAGCTGTGCTGGGTTTAGAGCTATTTTGAGCCAATTCTAAGTGCAAAGTGGTCATAGCACACTTAAGGATAGAAGCTGACTTTGTAATTTGAACTCTGCAGTCTGCCACACAATCATTACAGGGCTTTCTTCACTTGCTAGAAAGGATTAACCAGTATTTAATTATTTAATTGAAAATATGTTGAACTAATTGCCCTACTTCTTAACTTTTTAAAATAAAATGTGGTGCAGCAGTGAATTTGTCAGTGTGGAGAGTGAAGATGATGAGGAAACAAGTGATGAAAGGACCACTGACAACACAAAGGAAAATTAGTTTAGAAATTCTACAGTTTTTTAGTTAACGATTGTGATTCTCCAACAGGCATGTTGAAGTATGTCCTTTAATATTTTTTCTTACACATTTCAGTAGTTTTTACTAACATAAATATCAGGTCTTAGAATTTTTGTAGTCCCTATAATATATTCAAACTTATACCTGAAAAAATTGCCTTGTTCTATAACTTGATGATACATATAAACTTAATGTATGCCAAAGTAATTGACAAAGTATTTTCCCACTGGAGCAGCAAGTCAGATGGAAACTGTGATACAGATTGTCAGTTGAGTAAAACATAGCATTTTAGGAGAATTACACTTCTTTGCACCACCTGAACAGGGGAAAACAAATCTTCCAGCATGATTTTATGAAACTCCCTATTCTGCAAAATGATGATGTAGTTTTGAGTTACAGAAATGCTGCCTTAAAGTAAAGACACTGCTTGATGAAAAATTGTTGTGATTTTTATAGCCTTGGCATTAAGGAAACAGCTGTTAAGAATATTTCAACAGAAAAGCCTTACCTGAGGTCTTAGTAAAAATGTACAGCTTCAGTGAAAGTCTCTTGTCCAGATCTGGAGATCAATTATATAGCACTGTTGAATAAGTGCCAGTTGTAAAATTGATCAGAAAATCTGCATAACTGATAAGACTGTGACTTCTACCAATTTAGTATTAATTTATTGTTAACATTTATAAAAGTTGCAGACTGAGATGGCATGAACTACGGACGGTGATGGTAGCTGTTGCTGTGGAGTAAAATATTCGTTGAGAAGTTTGAATTCACACTCCTCGTGAGTTTGGTCTGCATAAAGAGCTTGTAAGACTGAGACTGTTAAGTAAATTTACCACAGATAGACAGCTGTTTCTCTGGTCACAGCTAGCCTGTAGAAAGAACAGAAGTTTATTTTCTAGAAATTGATAAAATACAAGTAAACCAGCTGCTTTCCAGAGAAAAGTGGAGCTCCTTCCTTCTCAGTTAAATTGAAAGGAATGAAAATTATAACCTCTTTGAGGTTGTGATCTTGAATTACTAATATTCATTTTAGTGTCCACATCATTCAGCTTCTATAGCTTGAATTTTCATTTGGAGATTTTTTCTAAGAGAGAACAATTTGCTCAAGACCTAAAGGAATTCATATTCGTGCTTCTAAAAATGACAAGGGAAAATAAGTCATAGACAGGGAGTCATTCTTCCTACTTTAAAAATTTGCTGTTTCTTCTGGACTGCCATTAAAACTTAAAAATTATTTGGATATGCTCTTGAGAGTCAAATTCCTTTTTAGTAGAGTATCTCAAGAATAGATTAGATATATAAACTCAAGATGGTTTATATTTTGTGCTAATATCTTCTGCCATTTTTAATGCAGACATCTATGTGGGATGTCTGCCATATGTATTACCTCAAATCAGTTGGTGTCCACATGGAGAGGACTAAGTGAACCATGTTACAATGCTGAAAGAAGTAGATAATAAGTTACATGTTTTTAAGAGTTTGGATATAAACTGGCTGGCATGCCTGTAAAAAAAAAAAAAAAAAAAAAAAAAAAAAAAAAAGTATGCATCTAACTCAACAGCACAACTCCCTTGCTTTAAAATGGTGAAAAAACCTCACATTTGATTAAGCCATGCTACTGCAGGTACGGCTCATACCCAACTCTTACTGTATTTACAGTGTATTTTTTAAAACATAGTCAGACTTTAATGGTACAAAACCTTAAGTTATATGGGGATAGTGAATTGGACTGACTGTAAGCACTTTCAGTAAAGTCAACTAATGAAAACCAAACATTTCTAACATGCTGTTCTGGGGTAGGCAGAAGAAAAGATACAATAAACTTATTTTATTAAACACATGAGAACGTTAAAGTTTTGTATTGCTTTTCACTACAGAAATTCTAAGGCCTGATATTAATGTTTAAGACTATATAGTAGCCATTTGATGCTATAATTTTAAGGATATATTTTACTTTTTTTCTCAGAGTAGAATAAAAAAAATATATTTACCAATGATGTGTCTAAGTGTTCTTTGAGTGAACACTTTGCATGTTCTTTTTCATACAAAATATAAATGCTCAAGTAATAATGAGACTAAGTTAATGTCTTGGATAAATAATTGATTGATATGATCATGCTTAGGTAGATATGCCCATATAAGAAAGCTTCCATTGGTTTCTTACTGCCTTTAGCTTCTATAGTATCTCTGTTAATTTCAATAATACCTAATGGAGGTCTGTCTGGATAAATATGACAGAATATGCTTATCAAATACTTGTGGCTCTTAACAGGGCTTAGCTTTGCAGTGTCTATTTCTTAAATATCTTGAAACTCATTTCATGAGATTAATGTCTAATGATACAAGTTATATTTATAACTGTAAAATATAGGACTAATTTTCACACTGGTGAATGTGGGCTTTTTTTTAAACCTCATTAGTAAACTCTTGTTTCTTGATCTTTTGAGTGGTTGAAAATAGTTAAATAGTTTCTGAAAGGACTTTGTGTCTTTTGTGTTGTTGTTTGGTTGGTTGGTTTGGGTTTGTTTTTTTTTTATTTGCATTTTCAAACTGCCTGTTGACCAACAAATATTTTAAAGTAGCACATCAAACTGTAATGCCTGTACTTGAACAATAATTTCTTTAAACTCTTGGCAGTTATCCTTCACTCACCTAGATTCCATGCTGTATGTATTTTAAGGAAGAACCTAATCATTTGCAAATAAATACAGTAATTTTGTAAACATAATCTTAAAAAATGGTAACCAGAATGCAGTCATATCGGTCATGCTAACTGCAGACTATCTGTTGCAGTGCTTTGTATAGCCTGCCTTCAGCAAGTGATGGACATGTTAATACCTGAAGGCATTGAGGGCTAATTTACACCAATATACAAAGCAGATTCCAGGGATTTGAGATACCAGAGGGGGAAATTCTGGACTCTTTTACAACCTGGAAGAGCTATGGGTTGGTCTTCTTGCAGTATTCAGATCTCTAAAACCTTTGTACAGAATTTACTCTGAAGAAGGAGGCCAGTGGAACTACAACTCTAAGCTGTTCTGTTTGGCATGAATAATGTGAGCCTGGATATCTGTCAAATCTTGCAAAATTTTTGCTAGCTGACCATACCTTCAATGTAGTTCAGTTTAGACTTCTATTTAAAGAGATTATTCATCTCTGAAGAGAAAAGATGATGACTAGAAGAATGCTGAGAAGTGAAGTCCCAGGTTGGTGTTCTCTCGTAGTCAGAGAGGAGTACAAGCAGCCTCATTACCTGTCCTGTAGAGAACAGGCTGTCAGAAACCAAACCACTATCCATTGTTCTTTCTTGAATCCCTTCTCAGATATCTAAACCCTTGCAGACATTAAGTATCACTTAAGGTTATAGAGAGTTTATGCTTGATTCATTGTTCAAAGCAATGATCTGACGTGCATAAGCTTTACAAAACTTTGTTGTTAATGAATACAAACTATTAAAGATGACACAGCTGAGTTATGTTTCTTGTTTTAGTGCTGAGTTGCTAACACTGCCTCATATGACAGTGGCTCTGCTTTTTCCTGTGGTCATCTTCTTCTGGTGCTTCTATCAAAATGCCAGCAAGAGGAGTCAAGAGCATTAGGTAAATGTGGGTTTGCAGAGGAATTTTGAAGGGCTGAAGCAGAAGACAGAAAGAAATTTGTTACATAAATAGATCTGACTATGTGTCTGTAATATGACAATTCTAATCTGATTTTCTGCCTGGGAGCTGATGCCTTCAGTTTGAATCAGCTGTCTGTTGATATGGGAGAGGTGTGTTTTCCTCAAAATTGCCCCTCAATTCTCTCATAATCTTCCATACTTATACTGAAATGGGTGCGTAACAGCTGATGGCTTTGCTTAAAGCTCATATTCTCCTCCATTACCTGAAAATAGGAACCTGTTCATTGTAAGAGTGCTAATGAAATCTGCACAGATTAGGAAATATGAACTACTCAGTCAAACAGAGAGAAGTTTCTTCTTACCTGCCCATCTGTTTTCACAAATTCTGTATCTAACTTCGCAGAGTACAGCGTGCTGATTGTCCATTTTTGTGTCTGTTCATAGCACAGAAATACAAACAGGGTGATATGTTTACACTTTGTTATAAAATTTAGATATTGTTTTTCTGCTTAAACCACTTTCACTTCAATCAGGTGCACTTAACTTTCCTTTTAGGAAAAGCTTTTTATTTCAATTTCTGTAATATTGTAGCTAAAAAGAAACCAAAAGGATGAAGGGTTTCAAGTATGGTGCTAAAAAAAAAAAAAAAACAAAAGAAAAAAAACAAACAAACAAAAACTAGTTAAGCTTACAATTCTAATGATCCTGGAAACTTTTGAGACTTAGAAAAGTCCCTACCTGAGACTGAGTTATGATTTAAGAAATGTTTTTCAAAAGTAGCAGAAAATCTCATTTCTTGTTTGCTAAGGGTTATTTTTTAAATATGCTTAACTCAAATAAATCATGTATTAAAAAAATCTCAGAGTCCAGCTCTCCAAATTCATTCTGAGATTGGAGAGCCAAACTGCTTTATCTCCTGCTGCAGCGTTATTGAAATTACTGAGTGTTCTCATTGTAAACTGATGCCCTCCTATGGGATAAAAATATATAATTGAGTGAGACATGTAACAATTATAACAACATACCACAAGGGGAAAATCCAGGCACTAGCTGTCTTGCCTCTACAGGGTTATTGAGGGAGGTGGGACAAAAATTTTATTGCAAACACAGGGTAAACAGTTGCAATTCCCTAAAACTGGTAGAGAATGGGTTTACTGGGTGTACTATCACTTTTATTATTTTTTTCATGCTACAGTCACAGCTCCCCAACTGAAGTAATTTTCTTTGATCTGTCTAGACAAATAAGGTTTTCTTATGGGTTTTATTTTTTAATGGTTTGAAAGTTAAGTGGGTTCTTTGCTTACTTCCATGTTTGCTTGGGTGTATCGAGAGTTGAGATTTGCTGCTGCTATTGTTTCAGGATGTGGGTTGTTCTTTGTGATGTTTTTCAGATGAAGCAGATCAAAACGGACAGCAACATGTGCCAGCATGGATCAGGAAGGGGACATCCTGAAACAAGAATCCACAAAGTATGTAAAACAATGTGCTTCACATTAGACTTTTCTAAATGCCCTTCCTCACAGCAGTGCCAAATGTTCTAGCTGGCAGCTCATCTTGAGCTGTCTTTGAAATTCGAGTGATAGACATGATCCTTAAATATGGGACAGTTGGGTACATCAGTGACTGACTGACCATAAAACCCGAAGCAAACATATCACTCACCTTCAATACCTCTTTTTATAAAACAGCAAAAGATACATGTAGAATAGGAGTATAGATCCATATTCTTCACCATGGTAGGGAAAAAAACCCCAGATACCTGATGCAATAAATATGTTTTGTAATAATATACTGGATTACAAATGTTTAACTGTGTGATTTAAAATCAATCAATCAATCAATCATAGGCTGCAAAGACAAAAGTGCAGAAGTAGAATTTCAGGAACATCACAGATATTCAGTGTACATACTGTTGTATACATTTGTAAGGAAAGAGCATACCTGGTCCCGAACAGCTAAAATATTCACAATCCAAACAAAATGGCAGTTAAAAGGCAACAGGGAGAGAACACTCGTGGAGGGAAAACCCACAATTATACTAATCAACAGAAGGCCAATTTACTACCCTGACTGCAGATAAATGCACGTATAACTTGGCTATAGTTCAGAATATGAAGAAACAAGAAACATTACGTCACAGTGCCTTCCTCCTATTTGCTTTCCCATTTGCACGTAAGTTACACTGTGAACTCCTTATAGCATAGGCAGAAGGCGCTCCAGGATCTTAAAATACTGTATGCATCTCCTAACCCAATGACTCTTCAAACCCACAAGCTGCAATACAAATAAGGAACAAGTTTCATCAGCTCAACAGTAATTTTTTTAATATATTCCCACAGTTATAAATACTGTATAATCATTGACTGGTCTGTGTTGTTAAAGATATTTATTGCATCACTTTCATTCCTATGCCCACCCAGGGTACTCAAGATTCATATTTTAGCATGTCCAGTTAGTGGATGGGGGTGCAGTTGGAAAATACCCACTTGTCTGGCTTTTTTTACTTGAGTTCTAACCTGTGTTGGTTACAAGCTTCAATTAAGGGAATCACACATCTGCATCGTGCTGTTTTGCTGATACTATGGGTCGGTGGTTTTTCCTGTGTTTCACATCTTCAGTAAGTGTCTGGGTTGAAAGTAAAAAGCAAGTCTTCTGGGGCTCCACCCTACAAAGAGATTCTCTGTAACCTGTGCCTGCACCGCACTGAGACAATAGCCCCAGGGAAGGGACTGACACGTGGAAAGAGAAAACGGCCAAGACAGGCCGAGAGAAAGCTTAGGCAACGCAGCTGGAGGGGAGGGCTTTGAAATCTCTCGCTGAAACAGGTACTTTTCCGAGGGGCTCCACCTGGGCGTGTACATCTGGCAAAGGTATTTCAGAGGCGAGTACTGAATGAAGGCTCCAGAGCTGGAGTTACTTGGTTTTAGGTAGGATTTTTGAGGGAGACGGTGGCAAATGAGAGTTACCAAGCGTTTCCTTGCGTAGTGTACAGCCGTGCTGTAGATGACCGAGGTGGGGATCCACGGAGAACCCGGGTTTGCTGCTTCCCGCTCCTCCTGTCGCTTCCGGGGCCAGGACTAACTGACTGACTCTCTTCGGCAGAGGCACAGAGTAGTCGCAGCCGCTCCCTGGAGGGCCCCGTGCAGGCCGCTTTTGCTGAGGGCCTGGTCTTGAGACACAGCACCACCTAGAGGGGACGTGCGAGGGGAGAGGCGCCTGGCCCGGCGGGGTTCGGTTTCGGCATGTTCCTGCCCAACCGGTAGCGGGAGGGGCTGCGTACCCGCCTGGGCGGTGCGGCGCTGCTGTCCCCGCCGCGTCCCCCAGGCCGTGCCCCTGACCTTGCCGGAGCAGCGCCGAGCCGGGCGTGGCCGGGCTGGGCCGGCGGAGCGGGGCGGGCGCTGTCCGCGGTGCTGAGGGGAGGGAAGCGTCGGGACGCGGGGCGGCAGGAGGCACCGCCCGCGGCATCGAGGAGTGTAACCCTTCTTTCCAGTGTGCCGCGGAAAACCCGCTGGTCGTCATTGTCTGGCTCCTTCCCCTGGCTGGCCTCAGATTCTCCGAGGGTGCAGATATTTATGTTAAAACATGTCTATTTACTATAGACATACTCACTGCTGGAAGGCCAGTGGGCAGGAATGACCGAGTGCACATGCTGTGTGCCTGGAGGGCACGGAGCCAGCCGGGTCGAGCCTTGCAGCGACTGATGGCTTAGGAGTTCTTTGCGTGATGTTTCGTTGACTCTTTGCACTGCAATCCTGTGATGATTTCCTACGAATATTTTTTTTGGCTATGGGTTTGGGGAATTTTTTTTTTTTTTTTTTTTTTTTTTTTTTTTTTTACATTTATAATGACAATTAGCTACAGTTATGTTATTATTTCTCACGCTCTGCAAACATTTCTTCCAATTGGTTGAAACCACCTTTAAAACGATGGCTGGAAGTAGATGGAAAAAGGAAAAAGGCCATGTCACCCAGAGCTTAAGGTTGGCTTTAAAAGCAGCTCTGGGTGACATGGCCTTGGCTATTGTGTTATCGGCGTTTCCATTACATACCCAGTTCCCGGAGAGTAGGTGTGCTGGGCAAAGCAATCGTCTTGGCTACTTAATGCTGTCAGTCGGCTGGTCTCTTTTCCAAAAAGGGCTGTAAGTTTTTGCTCTTCCTTAGAGACCTTCAAGAAGGACACGTTGCTGCTCGTGTTGCCCAGCACCCCCTGCACGGAATGACATTCTTTGGCTCCATCGGGCTGTTTTCCCTCTTCCCGTCTCATTGCAGATTCCTCCCAGCCCCTTACGTGCCATCTTTGTGAGAAGGGTTCGGTTTAGGCATCTACGCAGCTACCGCGACGTGCTGAAATGTAGCACCGCGGTCACCACGGCAAAATGTTGGCGAAGCATGTTTGGGGTTTCGGATGGAGAAACACAGGTTTGGGGTTGTCGGGGGTACAAAAAAACAAGGTTGTCTTAATGTTTCTCGTTTTAGCAGAAGGACGTCTGTACAAAATCGTCATCTAATGACAACGGTGAGGGCAGGTCACAGAAACCCAGGTGTTCCCCTGAGGCCGGGAAGACCAGAAGAGCGGCGGTGCCTATGGCTTTGCCACCCTCTGGTGGTTGCTGGCAGCCGGCCGCGGGGACCGCGGGGCGAGCTGGTAGGACACATCGAACCCTCGGCACCGCGAAGCGGGACGAGGGGGAGTTTGCTAAGCTATAGCTCACACAGACCCCGCCTGGCTCATTCTGGGCCCCTACCGTGAGCAGGGCAGGGTTTGGGCTGCAGAAACTGACCGAGCGTGAGTTCGGTCCCGTCGCCTCCGCCGGTGCGCTGATGTGTGCGGTGCTCTGCTGCCTGTTGGCACAGCAGGCGACCTCAGGTCAAGCCAGTGCTATCTAGGGAAAGTCTCCCGCGTCGTCCGCACAAGGGACTCAAAGAGTGACTCGGAAGGCACAAACCCTTCCCTGGGGTGCCGCCTCCGCGGCTGCTGAGCAGCTTCATCCGCCACCCTCGGGGCGAAGCCAGACCGGCTGCAGCCGAGGCCGGGTGAGCCGCCCCCTCCCCGCCCCAGCCGGTCTCCCCGGCGGTCCACAGCCCCCGTGAGGAGGGGGTGGTGGCAGCCCCGTGACTCATGCCTGCGTCGAAGCAGATCAACTGGCGATTCACGCTTTTAAAAAAGCAAATCTGAGCACTTCTGGAAAAAAAAAGGTCATCTCGCATTAAATTCCGCGGCGCGATTGGTATTCCGACGTCGTTTCTGGCGGAGTTTATAAGCGGCGGGTCGCTCCCAGGCTAGAGTCGCCCTGCCTGCCTGGACTCCGGCAGTAAGATTGTCCGCTCGCCCCCTCGGTAAGTCCTCTAAACAGCATCCTATTTTTTTCAAACCTTCGGGAACCTCTTTCAGGATCTGAAGCTTTTTTATTGCCCTAAAATCGGTTTTGGTCACTGTCGTACCTATAGAAGAATAACGGGTATTTTGAGACAGCCAGCGCCTTAGACATTGTGTTAACCTGTTACTTCACTTCCAGGCATTGTGTAGCGAATCTCTTCGGCTTTACGGTTATTTTCTTTTTCCTCTTAAAAAAGTGAAATGCCTGCTTTCCATTGAAATAATTGATTCGTCGCGTTTACACGCGGGCGTAAATCCGCCCAGCAGTGGAAATGAATTGGTAGCTACCGACTTGAAAAAAGCCGCTAACAAAGAAAGCGTTCGTTCGTTACCGCGACCTTCATTTTATTTACAAGGGGAACAAAATAAATCTCAGGTAGACGTGGGGACAGAGACGAGCGGGGGTACTGACCCGACAATTTTCGATCAGCGACCCTGTATTGGTTATCGGAGCGCCGTGTCCGCCAGGAAAGAGCTGAACATCTGGCGAGGAGCGAGGGCTGGTCCAGCACCTTCCTTCCACCAGACAGACATGCCTTCTCCTGCCTTTTATGCGGCTGAAGCGAGCGCGGGCACGGGAGAGAGAGATGGTTAGTGCTGGAGCACGTACTGGTCCCGATCTTCTGAAACGTGTGTGCAAATACAAATGTGTGTGGCGACTGTCACTGGACCTGGGCTAAACGCACCTTTGTGGTGGCGAGGGTTTATCTGTCAGTCTTTCCTGAATGCTTAGCCTGACGCATTTTTGGGTCTCGGATGATAACGCACGGAAACGGGGTCTGTTTGGGACTGTAGGTCGTTTGGGCTAGTAATTTCGAAGCCCGCTTTGCATTTGGTTTCCATTTGACGCCACATAATTGCCCTGCTCAGCGGCTACCGATATAATTGCGATAGACTTCATGCTCTGCTAAACCCGTCATTCTAGGCGAGGGCGGTAGCGCCTCGGCATCCAGCGAAGGGACAATTTGCTATTCAGCCTGTCGAGGCATTTTCCCTGCGCGCCACTTGCGCCCGGCCCCGCGGCCCCGGCGCGGCCAGCTCCCGCCTGCCAGCCCCTGCTCGTCCTGCCACCGCCCCGGGACTCCGGTGCGGTTCTCCAGGAGACCAGACTAAAAAACGCCTTTTCTTCCTTTCAGCAAATTCCTTGCTGCCCACCCCTCAGAGGAATATCGGAGAACACCCGCGCTCCGGGTACCGGGGCTTTTTCTGAAGGGATGGCTTCCTCCGCTCCCTCATCCTCCAACGACGCTCCGGACCCCGCCCCAACTAATTTACGACCTACAAGTAGGTTTTAATATTTTCCTCGTTTACAGTGTTTTGGATGCTTTCTCCACACAGATTTGGAAATAATAATTTCGAAACGAAACGATAAATCCATGAAGCCCTGTTCCGCGCTGTTAAGCAATGTGCGGAAAGTGCTCTACACAAAGAAACCCTCTTCCTGGGGGGAGTGGGAGAGGTTGGTCCGTGGCTAATAAGACGCTGAGAGGAAAAGCCCACCTCAGCGGCTAGAGCTGCCTTTATTTTATAGCCACATTTGTGGAATTTATACAAAAATCTGATCACCCGGATGAAAAAAAAAAAAAAAAAAAAAAAGGATATTGTAAGGGGTGTGGAGAAAATGAATCCGTTTCATTCAAAGGACGAAGTTATAACAGTGACTTAAAGCGGGTGTATGTGTGTCCCCTTACATTTTATAAATGCTAATGCTGCAGCTTTCTTTCAGCCTACGCTGAAGCCTGTAATCAAGCGAAATTTGGATGCTAATTGTGGCTTTTCAAAGCCTTGTATTCCTAATTGCTCTGAATTCCCCTTGAGTTATTGAGGTGTGAGTGGGAAGTAGAGGCTGCTGCAGGTGGATAGAAAATCAGTTTATAGCCCTGCCAGGCAATTCAGGCCGTCGCCTACGGAAAACAGATAAAAAAAGAGGCTCAATGCTATAAAGCATCAGAGACAAAGAGCAGGCAACGTTAAGAAATGAAAGGTTGTCAGGCACAGCAAAGCGGGGAATAGCTTTTACCCTGAAAGGGCTACGAGGCACGAGCATTGGAGTCATTACTGTCATTATTCTGCAACTGGAAGGAACGGGGGAGGGGGCGAATGGCAGCACTGGGTCTTGTTCCAGGCGGGGGTGACAGGCACTGCTGCCTTGGTCTGAGGTGTCACACACAGAAATCGAATTAACTGGCAACACGGCTCAAAACGAGATAACCTCTGACAGCAGTAACCCGCCCTTCCCGCCCGGGGCTTCGTCTCTGCCCGCCTGGGGAGCGCCCCTGCCGAGGGCTTCTCTGCCCGGCAAGCAGCGCCGGTGCGCTTCCCGAGCTTCTCCCCTCTGGGGGCCGGGCCGCTGCCCTCCCCGCCCAGCTGAACCGCCCCCGCCCCTCTGCCGCCCTCTCCCCTCACGCCCCAACGCTCCTTCGGCCTCATCAGCGTCCCCCTAGTTTCTCGGTCTCCTCTCGGGTCCGCCGCGGCCAGCGCTGCGACTGCTCGGAGTTGCGGGCGAGGGACCGAAGCTAGGCTGGGCCCTGGGCCGACGCCGGCCCCCCCTCCACTTCAGCCCCCGGTTTCGCTCCCCGTCCCTCGGGCTCAGCTGGGACCGGCCGGGGTGGGGCCGAGCCGTGGCTCCCTGGGGCTGGGAAAAAGCGTGTCCGCTCCGTCGGAGCGGCCGCGCCCCCGGCGCTGACCCCACTCAGAAGCCTTTCGGCAGTGTCTCCTCTGGCGTGCCGGGCCAGCGGGCGAAGAGCTGCCGGGCTTGGGTCCGCCATGTAGTGGGCCGTGCCGGCGAGCCGCGGGACACGGGTGTGCTCCGGGGTAGGTGCCGGGCCGAGAGCGTCCCTAGTGCGGCCGTCGGCGGCTCGTCAGTCCGGCCAAGGCTTAGTCATTCCAAGTCAGATCATCTAGTCAAATACTATTTTTCACCCAATTAATTCCTGAACTCTTTCGTGACCCCATTTCACGCCACTTTATTTTAAGCTGCCACTTCCCTGGAGTCCCGCCAGTAAATTATTAGATGTTCGGGTCCCGGGTGCCTTTCCCCTCTCTTCTCGGCGGCACAGCGTGTCATCTCCCTGTCACCCGCGTCCGGCACGCTGTGGCGCCGCCGGGGTCGGAAAACCACAGTTTCACCCGACGAGGGGGTCGCGGCAGTGTGCAGGGAGCCGGGAGGGCGGCACGGCAGCCGGACAGGTCCGCCGCCCCAGGGGAACGACTCTGTGCTCTCTTCCAGCTTACGACTCATGGTGCGGCGTGGCTCACGGGTGCACCAGGAAGATCGGGCTGAAGATATGTGGTAAGTCCACCCGTGCCTCGCCCTGCGATACCCCACACACCCACGCATCGCGTCGCGCCCGGCCTCCGTCGGGGCCCTCCCGCGGCGGGCGCCACCGGACTCGGGACAGAGACGACCGAGCGGCCCCGGCTCCGCCCCCGGGCAGCGGCACCCGGGTGCCCCCTGCCGGCCGCTCCGTGGCTCCGCGGTCCCAGTGCTGACACCGGCAGCCGTGCTCTCTGTGGCCGTGCTTTGGCCGAGGCCTGGTCCGCCCTCTGAGGGATGGCTGCGAGCTCTGCCGCCCCTCCTGCGGTAAGCGGGGGAGTGCATGCTCCGGCCGACCCCGGCGGGGGGCGTGCAGGCCCCGCCGGGGAGGCCGGCGGCGAAGAACGAGCAGAGGATTTGGCCGTCTCTCACTGTCTGGAATTTTTCAACCTTATCTGACTAGAAAATACGGATCTCCCGGGGGAGGAAAAAAAAAAAAAAGATTAACGAGAGCCTTATTAAAGAGCAATTCATCAGCTTGCTGTAGTGGTAAGATAGCGCTGGCAGACAGTCAGCGCGCAGGCACATGAAACGCAGGAAAGGAAACAAATGCACAATCAGATCGCAACGTTATAGCAAGAGATTCATTTGCAGATAACAAGCTGTCTTCCTTCTCCAGATCTCTCAGTAACGCCTTCACTTTCGGAGACAAACAGTCAAGTCTTCATTTTCTGATGGGGAAAATCGCTCATCTTAACCCGTGCTCCTTATGAATAGAAATTATTTCCCATTTCGCCCAGCTACCTCTTTTGGGGGGGATGGGAAATTATTTCTTGGGAGAAACGAGCCTTTTTTCAAATCAAAGATGTATTTAAACCTCTTGCTCTACTTGCCCGAGTCGAAGCTCATTCACTAAACGTTTTGTTACCTGGGAGTCTGAACTGGAAAAGAATCAGACTGCGAATGTTTAGCCCTGTGTCTATTAGAGGTTTCATTGGTACCCGCAGGCGACATAACGAGTAGTCGCTTAGTTCTATAAATAGCTCCCGATCTGGGTTTAATGGACCGTTTCCCTACCAGTCCCTTCAGTGGCTGGAGCGATGGGCTTTTTCATCATCATTTTAATTTAGCCCGGCAAGCAGAACTGATAAAGTAACGCACCGTTAGGCTTATTCCGTGTTGCTAGACTACCAGGGTTAGGGAGGGACATCGCAGCTTCTCTCACTGAGATCAAATACACTGGAAATTAAATATCTCATCATTTTGAATTTGATAAAGGCAAAAGAGGGTGTAGTAGAGGCTTTGTGAAGGAAGTTCAAAACAAGCGGTCCTGATGTATTTTTAGCTCGGGTTTGGTGCTCGGTTCTCCTTGGTTTTTTGTTTCTTCTCAGTTTTACACGAAAACTATACCCTAGTGACATTGATTCGGAATAATCAGATTCTGTCGTAACCACTGTTTCTGCTCGTATAAGCCCTCCCACTTGAATCTATCCCTTTCACAGAGAGGGAAGGTTGCCTTCAGTGAATATATAGGGTGAAGTATTAAGGTTGCCAGGAATCCTAATTAAACGTGCTAAACAAGTTGATTGACTATTACAGATAATGTCCTCTCGTCCTTACCTTTCATAAGGCATCATTCCAGGCCCTAAATATTTCGCAGTCACAAAGCTATAGTAAACCAGACATCTCGGAATTGTTCTCTCTATGGGTATCACACAGAAATGGATTAATTTTGAATGCGAACTTTAAGTAAGGGTTAAGCTCAGAGAAAAGGCAGGTCTTGGAACAATGAGGCTATTCTTCCACCCGTGTTGTGTATTAAGTGTTTGACATTTTCAGTAATTGCTTATCCAAGATGTGTGTCATTTCTTCTCAAACAACTGACCGGTTTAAAGTTTGGCTCTTGACCTTTCTATTTGAAAGCCACCACCTAAAAAGAGCCCTGCCGCTGCCACTCCCCCACGCTCTTGATATCTGCACATATCCATTTTAAAACAAACAAACAAAACACAAACAAACGTACTTTAAAGCAGTTTAAAGTATGGGCAGATTTTCCCCCGGTCAGGAGTTGCATGCTACACCTTTCGCTCCCACCTCAACAACTATTATCGCTGCTGGGACCGATCCTGCTAACATTTGCTTAGCATCAGTGGAATTACTCGACGTAGTGAAACTGCTCAGGTGCATCTTCAGCTGTTTGGACCCGGCCAGCTGATGGTTCCCAGCCCGGCGAGCAGCGCAGGAGAGTAGGATTTCAAAAGCAGCCACGTGAATTAGAAACTCAACTCGTCTCTGGAGCTGGTGGGATTTATGCTGCCAAGTCACGCAGGCGGTGCTGTAACCCCTCGGCCGCCGAGGGAACCAGGATCTCTTGCAGCGGCCACCGATGTACACCGACTGGGACCCTGGCAGATCTGACTCTGCCGTGGAATCTGGGGTCCCCGCAGGGCACAGATGTCGGAGAGGAAGGTGGTCACACGCCTGCCTTGTGTGGGGCCTGATGTGGAATCACGCCGGATTTTTGGTCATGTTGAGGACCGATGGACTCCCTTGACAATCTAGTCTCACTCGGCTTTTATAAACTCAGTCTCTTGAAAGGCATCGATGAAAATACCTGTCAGTGGAGCACCTGCGGGAGGCAGCTGCTGCTGAGGAAGGCTGTGCTCCCTGGTGCTACAGGAGAAGCAGCACGAACGCTATTTCTTGCGCTGCTGCTTGCTGGATCTCTCCTACACCGGTCTTACTTTTCACATAGGACACCGATTAAAGGTTTGCTACAGTTACGCTCTTCCCCCAACACATGGAAGGAGCCCCCGGCAGCAGGCTGCCGCATTTCCCTGCAGCTCGGGATGCGAATCGGCGCTGGGGAACATCGGCCACCATCCCGGGGATGGAGCTCGGAGAACAAGCGGGTCACTTCGGGCTTGCTTTATTTAGTCTCCGCCCTCGAAGCGCCCCACGCGTGGCCGCTCAGTCTCGCGGACCCCACGCTGCCAGGCCTCGTGCGAAGCTCCTGCGACCCGCAGCTGATCCCCTCTGCCGGCTTCGGTACACACCCAACAGGGCCGGGGAGACCCCGCGGCGAAAATCCGCCGCCAAGTCGATGGGGCGAGGGGTGAGCTCCATGCACCCGACCTGCTGTCACCTCCACCTCCCTGGCGCAGCTCTAGCTAGTCCAGATCCTTCAACGTAGCCCCGGCTTCTGGGAGCCCGATGCGAGCCGAACCGGCGGCAACCGCAGCCTTTCTCGGTTACTAAAGCTCTAACGCGCCCCCCCCCCCCCCCCCCCCCCCCCCCCCCCCCCCCCCCCGCGCGCGCCCCCCGCCC
>JANIJG010017704.1:0-11357 GCA_024611175.1 Megaceryle torquata | reverse complement strand
GTCGTGCGTAGTGTCGTGTGTAGTGGCGAGCGGCGGGGGGGGGTGGGGGAGGTGGGTGGGCAATGTTCCTAAAAGGGAAAAAAAGCTACCAAATCCTGCCTTTGATTTTTAAAATAAAAATGTTCTTTAAAAACCCCACTTCTGCACTGTATTGAGTTATAACAACAAGGTAGCTGCATTTTGGGAAACTGGAATAATGTATTAGGTCTCTGCATGCTGGATTTTTGAGGGAAAAGGGGTTTTGCTTCCTTCTCTTAGCAGAATGGATTGGGCTGATTCCTTAAGTGCTCCTGTGTTAGGTATGAACTCAAAATATTTTGAGCTCTGTGGCAAAGACAGATCATCCATGGTTCAAAATGCAGGAATAAGGGAATGTGGCTTTGAAATGATATTTAAAAATATATAGTAGACTGTCTGGTCTCCCTTTTTGAGGTTTGGGGGTTTTTTTAAGGGATGAACTTAATTTAATATGGACATTTTCAAATACAATTCTCACAAGCCTTCTGTTTCTTTGCTACTTTAAAAAGATGCAGTTGAATATAATTAACTTCATTAGACCAGGCTTGATTTTAATGTAGTAATAAAACTACCTATTTTGTGAAATCATTTTGGATGCTGCTGCTTTCTTATCTGTTTTATAGTTGTCTATAGTTTTTATTCCTGAACTTTTGATTTAAAAAAAAGGGAAGAAATCAAGTGTCTCCAGTGGAAATACTGACCTGAAATTACCTTTTCTTTTTTTTTAACAGTACTTTTCTGTATCTGAAGTTCCTGGTAGTGTGGGCCCTAGTACTGCTGGCAGATTTTGTCCTGGAGTTCAGATTTGAGTATCTCTGGCCATTCTGGCTCTTCATCAGGAGTGTTTACGATTCCTTCAGATACCAGGGTTTGGTAAGTGTAACATTATAATATTACTGTCCCTTTGTAGAGAAATCCTGCAAAGTTTCAGGGCCTATTCCACGTTATACAGCTAACTTAATTATTATTTCCACAAGAGGAACAGTTTGCAAGTGACCTGGGCTCAAGTGTCTCCTTGCTGCCTGTCTGTTTTATTTGTGGCAAGTGGAAGTGAAATATACAGCTATCAAATTTTCACCAGGAAAATATTTGAATTCCTGAGGTTAGTGAATTGGTTTAGATCCCTATAAACCAGGGGTTTCTTTAAAATAAAATGGAAGCCCTTGCCTGGTTAGATATATTCCACTTTTTCAGAGAGTAAATGACATTGCTGGTTGGTTGGTTTCTTTTTCCAGAAGGAGAATATAGTAATGATAATACTCTATTGATAAGCACTGTAAATTAAAGTCTTCAAACAAAAGGATAGTGAATAAATATAACTGTTGGGAGACTTGCTGGAAGAGTGGACAGGCACAAATTCTGAACTTGCACCTATTCTCTCTTCTTTGCCAAAGTTTCTCCTTTCCTGGACTAGACTGCTCCATTTCTTTGCCCTGCTTATAAACAACACTGGTGTTTCTATGTTGAAATCATTGTGGTGTCACCATTAATCAACTGGTAATACTTGCTGGAATAAACCAAAGTGCTCTTGTTTTGTTTTTTTTTCCCCCCACCCCTCCTCTCTTTTAGGCCTTTTCAGTATTTTTTGTTTGTGTAGCATTCACATCAAATATAATATGTCTGCTCTTCATACCAATACAATGGCTGTTTTTTGCTGCCAGCACCTATGTTTGGGTACAGTATGTCTGGCACACAGGTAGGTCACTATTCTTTATTTACAACTTAGATTTGAATATCTATCTTGTGTATTTTAGGAACATGCAGAAACCCTCTTCTATTTGTTACCGTATTTGTTTCGAACGCAGTTTTGTTACAGTTTAAAAATGCTCCTTTGTTTTCATATCCTTATTTGCACTTGTTACTTGGTTGGGTGCATCTTGTAGTAATCGTTAAAGCTTGCCCAACAGAGCTGAAGGTGATTAAATAGCAATTCCAGAGCAAGAAAGAAAAAATAAAAGAATATTTTTTCTGACTGTTGCAGCAATTTGGCAAATCCAGAGCACGTACGAGCAGCTTGTGAAGCAGTGTTACATTCTTCCTACTAACTCGATTAGTGTGCTGTTAGTTTTGGATATTATCATAGTTTAAATTAGTATTAGTCAAGTCTTTGTGTCAACTGGATTCAGTTTCGGAGTAGAGCTGCTGTTAGTACCCCTGGGTTACATGCATGTCTTCCCCTCTGTCATGGTTTAACCCCAGCCGACAACTAAGCACTGAACAGCCCCTGGTGGGGTGGGGAGGAGAATCAGAAACAAGTAAAACTTGTGGCTTAAGAACAGTTTAATAATTTAATAATAATTTAATAATTTAAATAAAAATAAAATATAATAATTGTAATGAAAAGAGGGTGAAATAAAACCCAAGGAAGAGAAGTGATGCACAATAAAACTATTCACCTGCTGACTGATGCCCAGCCAGTCCCCCAGCACCAATCTGCTCCTCCCAGCCAGTTCCCCCCAGTATCTCTACTTATGGAATATCCCTTTGGCCAGTTTGGGTCAGCTGTCCTGGCTGTGTCCTCTCCCAGCTTCTTGTGCCCCTCCAGCTTTCCCGCTGGCAGGGCATGAGAAGCTGAAAAATCCTTGACTTAAGTGTGAGCACTGCTTAGCAACAACTGAACCATGGGTGTGTTATCAACACCATTCTCATTCTAAATCCAAACCACAACATGGTACCAATTAAAATAATTATTTTTTTTAAGAGAACTCTTCACTACCCAAGTCCCTGGGATTTGGGACTTTTGTAGAAGGCTTGCAGATCAGAAGAATTTGCAGGCTAGCACAGATCATTTCTCAGTTTACTGGTGAAAGCAGTCATCTTTCTGGCAAGTTAGTCAGTTATAATAATGATGATGTGGGAGCTAATGGAAGATCCTGTGAACCAGTTGCTGCCCAATTTAAAATACATAGAAAATCTGGAGGTATTTTTAGGATTGTATTAATACTTTAAAGTGTTATCTGAAGTGATTCTCGGGGTTGATGTTTAGAAACCCTGAAGGAAAAACCTTGATGGGCCAGTTTTAACTGTAGCTATTGAGCTTCCCTGTAAGAATCCTTAGGGATTCTTCTTTTTAAATGCTTATCTAAGCTGACAAGAATTTGCTCTTTTTATTTTCCAAAGTTATGACTTTTTAGATGACATGCCTGCCTTGCTGAACTGTTGAGTCCCTTCAAGCTGAGTTTCTGCTCTAAGTTTCACGCGGAGCGCAGCTATTCAAGGGAGACTGAAGCAGAGACCACAGTAAATAACATCAGGGCTTCAGAGTAATATTCTTTTTTAGTTTCAAACCTGAGACCTGTTTCCAAGTCACCACACGATGCGTTGATGTCAGTATGTAATCAAGAACTTTATTATTATGAAGCTTGTGGCACATAAGTGGAATTGTAACTGTCAATTTCCAGTGGCCGTATTGCCAGCAACTGTGGCATTTGCTATTGTCCAAGAGGTTTAAGACCTTAGTTTTTCTTGGCCTCTAGTTTACATTCTCACAGTAGTGCTGAAGGGAGGAAGTGATAGAGTGTCCTGAATGTTCCCCTGATGCAGGGGTTTGAGTCTCAGGCTGTTGTCTGCATTACTGTATATGGAGTAACCAGTGTGGTGCTTACTCACTCCCGTTTTCTCGGCTGATTTGCTCACTGCTGCTACTAAGATATACCTAACTTGGAGTGAAAAAGTGGTCCAAGCTTACTGCTTCTGACTCAAAGATCATAAGCTTTAACATTACCTCATCTTCTGCAGTTTCTTCCATTTGTGTTTCTTCTCTGGATAGGGTTTTGTGCCAAGCTGCTTCCCTAGCTGTGCATCTGTTATTTTTCACTGATGCCTTATAAAAGTAAAAAAGCAAGCTAAGGAGGCAAAAGTTTAGAGTTGCTTTAAAAGAAAAACATCCTAGATATTGTAATCTGAAAAAAAAATCCCAAACCTCTTGCAATTTCCTATAAGTGTCTCTGAAAATTTCCCTCGATTTATGGAATGTTTTAAAAATAACTTTGGTGCTTGTAATATATTGCTAAAGTATTTCTTTTTCTCTTCTCTCAATAGAGAGGGGGGTGTGCTTACCAACAGTATCACTGTGGATACTTTTTGTTTATATTGAAGCAGCCATTAGATTTAAAGACTTAAAAAACTTCCATGTAGACCTTTGTCGTCCATTTGCAGCACACTGGTAAGTGTTTGGTTTGCTTTGTTTGGGTGTTTTTTCCTCTCTCCTTTTCTTTATTTCACCAGGGACATTAACAGTCCTAATTTGGTTCAGAGTTTGGCTGTTTGGTTCTCCCTTTACACATCTGTCATTAAATACTCCAGGAGAAATGTATGGTAAACATTAACCAAGTGCATCCTTTCTGAAGATAGTGTGTGTGTGAGCTGCAGGGAATTTGTAGCAAGAATATATTCCTAGAGTTCCTTCAAAGTTCTTGACACCAGTTTAGATTTATTTTTTTTTTTATATTCCCATAACAGAAAAACTAAGAAAAAAAAAAAAACCCAAACCCAAAACTGCTTTCAATGATAATTTATGTGCCCTGTTAGGAAGATTTTCTTCTTTTTCCATAACAAATTGGTCTTCTCCATCCCCTCTGACGAGAGTTCCATGAGCATCTGATATCATAATGCACTAGAAATGAATAAGCTTCAGGTTGAAAATCATAACAGAAAAATAAAAACCAAACCCTACTTACTGCTTTGGAAACTGCTAAGAGTGACTTCAGGCAAAAGACTTTAACTGTGGAGTATCCATACCTGGAAGAAATGCTCTTTTATTCCACACATTTTTAGTGTAGCCTGAATTGATTGGGCTACATTTAAAATGTGTCCTGTTTTTTCCTGGAGTCATTTGGTCCGGTTCCCTGTGATACAGTCTCTGATAAATTAGACCTCTGTCATTTCAATTTATACTGTCTCCATGGTGCAATAAATCCCTTAAACACTAATTAAATTCTGTAACAGGTTACAAAAGCACTTTAGGAGCTGTGAAGAAAGGTCTTTCCGCTGCTGAATTGGATGCAAACATTTCAGCTTGTCCTCAAGAGTTGTAGAACTGTAGCTACTGCTGGTTTTACACTGTGTTACCAAAGCAGCATTGGCAGAGATAATGTCAGATGTATATGCAAACGATTCTTGAGTTCTGGCAGCTCACTTAGAAATGGAATTTACACAATGCTATTACTGAGCAAAGAATGAGAAGATTTTAACAGTTAATAGTCATCTGCATCTGAGTTTTTTCCCTGCTCTAGGATACCTTCGGTGTTTAAAATGCAACTTCCCTGGGCATTGTGAAAATACTTGTCAAAGAAATAGTTCTTTTTACCCAGAGATGTTTGCTCATGGTGTATCCTTGTAAATAAATACAGCGTAAGGATCTGTTCGCGTTCCGCATCGGTGTGGTCCTCACCAGCTAATAAGGATTCTTAAATTCTGGGTGATGCAGCTGATAGGCAAAAAAAGACTTCTAAATTTCTGTTACCCTTCTGTCATCCCCATCAGCAAATGGAACTGCAGAGTCTGGCTGGAAGTGAAATTCTTCATATCTTATCTGTCAGTAAGATAAGTGGAAGAACTAAATGGAGAGATTAGATGTTTATTGCTTACAGCTTCAAGGTCAGTCTCCAACAGGAGGAATTTCCAACGGCCGTTCGTCGCCCACAGAGGCTGTTACAGTTGTGCCCATCCTCAGCGGATGGTTATTGAAGCTTTACCTCCAGGGGCACTTCTGGCTGTGCCAGTTGTGGGCGATGGCACTTTGGCTCACAGCCTTGGTCCTCCCAGGAATGCAGTCACCCCAGAGCTGTATGTTCCAGCAGCTTCTCCAGCTCTTGATACCCAGCTCGTGTGGCAGCGAGAAGGTATCGCAGGGCCTTGTGGCAGAGGTGGTGTTTTGCAGAACCGTTGTTTTGTCTTGACTTTAAAGATCTTTAAAGAGGGGAAAAAAAAAAAACAACCCACCTGGAGTGCAAAAGGTTGGGAGTAAGGAGCAGTTTTTCCTTTCACTGTTCTGGGTGAATTCTGTTAACACAGCTCCCAGTTTAACGTCTTCTCCATTACATGACCCTTTAGGAGCAAAACATGGGAACTTCTGCTTCATTTGGATGTTATCTCCTTAAAAGATGCATAATTCCTAGTCTGTTGCTTGTCTAAAAGCTGACTTGGCTATGTGTAGTGCAATTGCATTGTCGTGATCTCTTAATCTATGCTACAGTTAATTGCTCTCTGTAATGAACTGTAATTTTATCTTGATAGAAGTGCCTATGTTTTTGAACTATAGCTTTATTGTAGTACACCAAACACATGTTCTATATGTAATTTTCTATGAAAAGTTGTCATTTAGATGTATTCACCGATACAGAATTAATTACCATTTATTAATTTGCTCTTATGGTTACATTTTGAATACTAATGTTGGGGTTTTTTGTTTCTTAGTATTGGCTACCCCGTTGTGACTTTGGGCTTTGGCTTTAAAAGTTACGTCAGCTACAAAATGCGTTTAAGAAAACAAAAAGAAGTGCAGAAAGAGAATGAGTTCTACATGCAGCTTCTGCAGCAAGCACTGCCCCCAGAACAGCAGATGCTACAAAGGCAAGAGAGGGAGGCAGAGGAAGGCAAGTTACACTTATTACTTAATATATTTGCTATTATCTGCTACTTGGGAAAAAAAAAAAAGGCAAACAAACCAACAACAACAAACCAAAAGCCTGTTAAGGAAGAGCTTTTTTTAGTCTGTGTTGTTTTGATGAGAGTACAGTGGAGTTAGAGGAGCGAGAAAGAAAATGGTTTTGGCAGTGGTTGGTTTGACAGTAGAAATGAATGATGTCAGTTACGTCCTATTTAGTTCTTTATTAGCTACCGCATCCATGCAAAGCACTAGTATTTAATAATAAATCCCTTGCTTACTGTTTCCTGCCTATAAGGAGGGGAAAAAAAAAAAGTCTTAAAAACCACATGACTTGATTTCCTTTTCTAGAGAGGCTCTAATGATTGTTTTCTGCAAAAATGATTGATGCGTACTTAATGATTTTTCTTTGTATGTCACAGTATTGATTGACTTAATGAACTAAGCCTTTTTTTTTTTCTGGTGTTGCAGCAGCCAAAGGATTATCTGATATGGATTCCTCAATACTTTTGCAGCACAATGGAGGTATTCCAGCCAATAAAAAATTATCTGCAACGTTGCCAGAGCTAGAATATAGAGAAAAAGGGAAAGAAAAGGACAAGGATGCAAAGAAACACAACCTTGGAATTAACAACAATATTTTGCAACCTGTAGACTCTAAAATACAAGAAATTGAATATATGGAAAACCATATCAATAGTAAAAGATTAAATAATGATCTTGTAGGAAGTACAGAAAACCTCTTAAAAGAGGACTCATGCACTGCCTCGTCCAAAAACTACAAAAACGTCAGCGGAGTTGTAAACTCCTCACCTCGCAGTCACAGTGCAACTAATGGGAGCATCCCTTCCTCGTCTACTAAAAATGAGAAAAAACAGAAATGTGCTAGCAAGAGCCCAAGCACACATAAGGACTTAATGGAAAATTGTATTCCTAATAACCAGCTAAGCAAACCAGATGCACTAGTAAGGTAAGTTTGATCTGAGCATTGTGTAACAACAGCCTGTCTTAGCCTCTTTTTGTTCCACTACAGCAGATGTGAGGTTTTTTTTTCCTTAGGAAAGTGTAACGTGTGATCCCTTAATGAAGACAGAATTGTCTAGTAATGGAGTAAGATAAACAGGATCTGGGCCTTTTGGGTTTTGTTCCTGAGTTTTGCCTCTGGTTTGTTATGCAGCCTTGAGCAGATTGTTTCCTTTCTACCTCAGCACACGATACTTCCCTACCTCACAGGGGTGTTGTGAGGCATAATAAACAGCTTTTGACAGTCATTTGATAGAAGGTGCAAGATGAATGTGGAGATTCACAGTTACAGAGCTCAGGGGCTGTGTTCTTGACAAACTTTACATGGAGTGACCTTTACATCTCCAGGGAATTCAGTGAGGCTTGATGGTGCCCGAACGGGTGTTTTGTCTTAGGTGTTTTTCTTTGGATTTTTTGTCATTTTTGTTTGTTTATGTTTCCATTGAAATCTTTGGCTTCTGTTTTAATCTCTAATTCACAAGTATAAATGCAAAGCATCAGCTACTGTATTAACTCCTTAAATTGGTAAGTTCAGGTTCCTGCTTGCCTATCAGCTACCTGACTGGTTTGAGTACAGGTCACGGGGGTTTAATTTAACTACCTTATAAAGATGGAAGAAGTCACATCTTGAAGTTTATATGAAGTTTAAGTAAAGACATATTTATGAAATACTGCTAAGTACTTAGAGCATGTAAGTCCTGACTTACTTGGGTAAGTCCTGACATACTTGGGTTGTCATATGTTACCAGAAGTTCTTGTAAGAAAGAAACAGTGTGTAACATGTAGAGATACCTCTAGAACAAAACTGTTGCACAGTTATGCACTTTGCTACCATTCCTTTTTTAAGTCTCTCTTTTTCCTTCTCTCGTGCTGAACTCTCGCTGGCCAACAAATCCTTGTTGGCCAACTTAATTGGCAGATCAGGTTCACTCTCCTTGCATGCACCTTCTGATAATTGGACTTTTGACTCTGGTCTGTCTCTGAGGGTTTGTGCTATGTGAATACAATTACTTTGGTGAAAATACTGTTTTCTCCTCTGATAATCATTCTGCCACTGATTGGCATATCACTGCCAATTAAATATCCAGACTAATTGATACCTAATGTCTATAGAGAACTTGTATGGAGCGAATAAGAAAAGCAGCTAATCAATCTAATCTGTGAATCACATTCAGCTAAGATAAATGGGATGCAGATGGCTCGGTCTTTGGCAAAGCTGCATCTAAATACAGATGTACAGGACTGCTGGATTTTGTAGTGGTGACCTGGCAGTGCCGAGTTAACCATTGGACTTCATGATCTTAAGGTCTCTTCCAGCCAAAATGATTCTATGATTTGGATGTTGCCAATTTCAGATGGGCATCTCCATGCTCTGTATATGGCTCATTTGCTCACTGAGGAAGAGACCAGGCCAGTTCAGCTTTGCTGCAGTTCAAAATATTCCTGAGTCTTGAGAAGAGAGAAAGGAAGCACTTAATAAACCAGTCTGACAGACTGAGTTTTGTCCCATGTAGCTGTGACAAGGAGTGAGATTTAAACCTCGTGTGTTTTAAGTTTGAAATTGCACATTGAAATTTTTCTGTGCTGTAATGTGAGCTTAGACCAGGTAGTCACTGGAATTATCCCAAGTGGGTTATCTAATGCAGAAGTGAGGATATAAGAAAGCAGCCTCTGTCCTTAGAGAATTCCAGCTCCTCTCATTCCCTGGGTAGGGACGGAGCACACAATTAGCATACTCTCAAAGTGCCTTGGTGCACCATAGCCTTACTCTGCCCTGAAAGTGCATTAAGCTGCTTCAGTCTTTTTATTTGTCAAGTGTTTCTGCGCGATGCGTGGGTGTGATGCTGTTTTGCTACAAATTCATGTAGCTGCTTATTGTACATGGATTTCCCTGTGCAGACAAGCCAGGAGCTCTTAAAGCACTGACGTCCTGTGTGCTGCTGCTCACAGTTTCTTACAAGTGTAGATGACTGAAATCATTCATGAAATCTTGTTTCTGTTCAGATGGAGAATGTAACTCCTACACCAGTGGAAGCATAAATTTACCTGACAAATTGGATGGGATGCACTTAAATTTAAAAATTCATGGATTTTTTGTTTGGGTTTGGTTTGGTTTGGTTTTTGTTAGTTTGTTTGGTTTTGGGGTTTTTTTTTAACTTGTCAGTTATCCTGTCCCTGGAGTGTAAGGCATTTGCTCATCATCTTTTCCACTTCCAGTAGTATTACTCATTGCCATTATTAAACTTTTAGCATCAGTGCTGTACCCTGGAAAGTGCTATGTGAAATCCTGCATTTGTGTCTGACTTTCAGATCAGATCTGCTCAGCTTCCAAATAAAGATGCTTTTTATAACACCATGTCCAGCAAACTCACAGCAGGAGGATGTCAAAACCAAGCTGCTTTCTTTTTGTGTTCCCAAATGATTTCTCTGAGCTGACTAACCAGAATTAAATGTAAAGTATGCCTGAGGAGTGCTAGGGACCAGGGATTAACGGGTTATTTGAGACAGTAAAGATTGGGGTTTTATTTGAGAACAGGACAGTTTTCCATGCTTATTAATTTTGTTCTCTTATATACTTCATGTGACATTTATATCTGAGAGTGTACTGCTAATTAAGCTTATAATTTTACATATACAATATTTTTTTTACTTGAAACAGTGTTTATTTTTGTTCTGTCTGGTAAATGGTTAGTGCATGTGTGTTTTAGTTTTCTGGAGAGGAAGTTACTGATCCTCATCTCTTGGTATTTCACTGAATATTACGTTATTCTCATCTTGAGAGCTAGAGCAGAGGGATTCAGGAGGCTCTGTCCCTGCTGATCAACCTTGAAAGTAATCTCTTTGGGTTTTTTATTCCTACATTTGAAATGGATATGTTTACCAGACACTCAATAACTCAAACTCTGTGATCTAAACTGCATATTTCCCAACACTGTGGTAATTGGGCCAATGGAGGGATGCGTTTGGTATCCAGTGGAGGGATAAATGTTGTATTGTTCCTTTGCACTTAATACCATTTGTCAGTAGATACAGAGCAAGTTGATCTCTTGTTACTGTTTCACTGTCACTTCCAAGGTGCAGCAGGTTTTGTTCATGTTCTAGGGGCTTGATGTAATGGAACGAGTCCAAACTGTAATTGCTGCAGATTTTTTTGTGTATATGCTGAACATTACAGGATAATAATCTTGTCCTGCCTCTAGCTGTTTGCACCTTAAAAAAAATAAATAAAGAAAGAAAACCAACCACACATAAAAACCTGGCAGTGCAGTTTGGCAAAAGTGTTTGTATCCGTAGAGGTCTTGCCTTTGGCACATGAGGTGTTGAAACAAGCTGTCTTCTGTACTAATTATTCTCAGAGATAATGATGACATCTTCTGGCAACTGGACTGAGAAGAGTATTTATGAAGCAAGGACTGATCTGCCACGTTATTTTGTTTTCCTAACATTTTATATTACCTGCAGAGACAGGCTTGAAGGTTTTAATGTAAATTTATATCCATTTGCTGCTAATTATTGTCCATCTTCTGTGCCCCCATTGATGTCCTAAAAATTATTGCTGCTACTTCCTTATCCCCCCTGCCTGAAATGACATTAAAACACCAGAAGGCTTTCTGCTGTCAGCTGCAGCAGGGGAGATGGTCAGTGTTCTATGCAATACGATGGAAGGAAAGGAAAGTAGGGAATAGAAAAGGAAAAAAAAAAGGGGGGG
>JANIJG010017703.1:1722-27812 GCA_024611175.1 Megaceryle torquata | reverse complement strand
AGAAAGAAAGAAAGAAAGAAAGAAAGAAAGAAAGAAAGAAAGAAAGAAAGAAAGAAAGAAAAAGAAAGAAAGAAAGAGAGAAAGAAAGAAAGAAAGAAAAAGATTTAACTGGTAATAAGAAACTATTCCCTTTATTTGCAAATACATATATATGTGATCTCTTCTCCCTTCTGACCATATTTCAGATGGCAAAATGTAATAATGATATACCCTTTGGAACCTTTCTTCACTCAAGTACATGTAATCATTACTGTCAGCCCATCAAGCTCCAGGTGAAAATAGGTTCTATATAAACTCTTTTAAGTCACAGTTGATTAGATCCTTTTCTGTATGAGTATGACATGATTTATTATTTCTTATCATTGCTTCTGTGGCGGACTTTCCCAGAATAACTTCTGTACCATAACTGACAAACAAAATTTGACTGTACTATAGTGAATGTAACACTGAAAGTATCCTGCCAAATATGGTAAATGGACAGTATACACACTTAATTGAGCAGAAGCTTTATTTTGTGTAACATCAAGCAAAACCATGTAACATTTACCAGGCAGGAAAAGATAAGAAGAAACATGTATCCAGGGTGGAGGTGGCAGAAAATCTATGTGAAGATAAAGGAATGTGACAGCAGAAAGGAGCATAACCATTGATAAATAAGGACAAAAGCTTATAAATTTTAGCATCTGAATGGTGGAGACTGTAACTAAAAGAAATAATTAATTATGAAAAATAAAACTAATAATAAAGTTGTGGCTGAAACTTACAAATGTTTATTTAAGTATATCAATAATAACAAATATTACAAGATTTATGTGCCTTTCCTGGCATGAGTTGTTTTCAGAAAATGAGTAGTATGACAGATTTTGCCTATTTCAGTTGCTTTGTTACTATCTTTTCCTCTCCTCCCAATATATATAAACATAGAGAGGTAAAAGCCCTCCTATAATACATGACCAAGGCACTCTTTCTGAGCAGACAACATCTTTATATCTTATCTTTTAAATGGTAAAATGACAAAAAAAAAAAAGTATTTTCATTCCTTTGTCTCCTTCCGAGGCCAGTTCAGAATTAAAAGTCGATTTTTTTTATCAACACAAAGGCAGATTCTGCTGGCATGTGATCAAACTCTTCTTCTCCTCATTGCCACATGGGGAGAAGTTGTTCACTAGAGATTCTAAAAGTTCTTCCTGTTTGTATTAATTTGTCAAAATTTCAATGAAATGCTATTTAAAATCCATAAAACAACTTCGAGTTGGTGTGGGGAATAATAAAATGAAAATATAGATTCAGCAGTGCTCTTCCCAGAGCCACATGCAGGATCTAGGGAATGAAGTTCAAGGTTTGAATTACCCCAAAAGCTCCTGCAAGTTAAACACATTTCTTGCCGTTGGACATGACAGTGTAAAAGACAAGGCTGTGCCTCATTACTCTGCACTGATAAGCCTCTGCATTTGATAGGCTCCTTCAAAAATTCAACATTCACAACACCACCGTTGTATATGCTGGCCTGTTCACACCACCAAGAGCTTACAAAAACAACTTGTCATCATGGACTAAGGATTCTGTAGTACCCTCCTTCTCTGGAAGGACTGCACATGCAGGCATGAATATATACAGAAGATATGAAAATAGTAGCTGCCAGAATGACCCAGCAGAGTTACAAATGTGCCTGAAATCAATGCCTCATGCTTGTTAATGTTAGGCACTCTTGTCTTAGAAAACTCAAATTTTGGGAACCCCTTTGCAGAGAGTCCACAGCTAAGCCTGTAATAATACATGACATGTCTCCTCACCAATGTTGAATAACTCATCACCAACCAGAGAGCAATTGGTCTTTCAACCACAAGGATGTGACTGATGAGCCTGGAAAGAACAGAAAAGAGGCTTTATTTTAGGTGCATGGCCAGGAACAGGTATGGCTGTCAGGCAACTCAAGCTTTATCTCAGACAGTGGACAAGGGCTAGAGTCTCAGTTTAAAAGCAGCTTATGTGGGAGGAGGATCAGCCCACAGTAAATCTTCTAGCTTTCTATACACAACAATTTCACATCCACCTGCTGTGCTTTCTCTAGTTGTTCTTGAGCTCAAGCAGATGCACTCAGGGCTCTGAGGAAGAATTTGACTGTCTCTGGACCAGAAGCAACAAGCTGCAGGACAACTTCCCATGTATGGGTCTACATATGAAGATGTCATCTGTTGCTGCCTCCCCAGAGACACAAGTTCCTGCTCTTGCTGTTGCCACCACTCTCCCCTGAAGACAAGATAATGTGTTCAATAGCACTTATTTTAAGCAGCAACTTTCCCACCTTCTTCTGGGCTCCCGAACTGCTTCTACCCGAGAAGTTTCACTTCCTCAGCCTCTTTCCCACATCAGCAACAGCACAGACTTACAAAGAGATGAGCTCAGATTCTGTCATTCCTCCCCATGCATGGAAAATCATCTGCCAGTAAACCACTGGGTAGCAAGAGCAGAATTCACTGAGCAAGCCTATCCTCTCAGAGCTTGGGCTGATCTCAAGGCATGTGGCTAGTTAGGTATGATGGAAATCTTATAGCCAGGGTTTGGGAAAACTCTTCTACATGTAAGCTACTCAGTCCACAGCAGAATACAGAACAGGCTGTTGTGTGCATCCAGGTATATATTTATACCTGAAGAGTAGCACTCATGCAGCAGTCATATCTAGTAGTCCTTGAGGTTTAGAGGTAGACAATAGTGAAGCCTGAAAATGTTGAAAGACACATGGCCCTTCTAGATCTGGTCTTCCAGGGCTGGCACCTTTTGATGCAACAGCTTCACTGGCATTCTGACACTTGAAAGCTTAAAATACCCAGCACAGCTTTTCATAACTATATAGAAAACACAGTGACCAGGGACCATATATCAACAATGAGAGATTAAAGCCGGCAATGGTCTTATATAGAACATTGATAACACAAAACTGGAAGGAGAGTCTGACACACCAGTGGCTGTGCTGCTATTCAGTGGGATCTGGACAGGCTGTAGAGTTGGGCAGAGAAACAGTATGAAATTCAACAAGGGCAGGTGTGGGGTACAGCACTTAGGGAGGAATATCCCCATGTATCAGTACAGGTTAGGGGCTGACCTATATATATTCCCCTAATATCCAGTATAAGCCTCCCCTAGTGCAACTCGAGACTACTTCCTGTTCTCCTATCAGTTGTTACTTGGGAGTAGAGACCAACTCCAACCCTGTTACAATCTCCTTTCAGTTAGTTGTAGAGCATGAGAAGGTCTCCCCTGAATCTTCTTTTCTCTGGGCTAAACAACCCCAGGTCCCTCAGCTTCTCCTCATAAGACTTGTTCTCTAGACCCTTCACCAGTGCTGTTGCTCTTCTTTGGACACATTTCAGCACCTCAATGTCCTGTTTGCAGTGAGGTGCCCAAACCTAGTATTCATAGTATTCAAGGTGCAGCCTCACCAGTGCTGAGTACAGGGGGACAATCACGTCCCTGGTCCTGCTGGCCACACTATTTCTGATACAAGCCAGGATGTCATTGGCCTTCTTGGCCTCCTGGGCTCACTGCTGGCTCATGTTCAGCTGGCTGTTGACCAACACCCCCAAGTCCTTTTCCCATGGACAGCTCTCCAGACAGTCCTCCCCAAACCTGTAGTGTTGCATGGGATTGCTGTGGCCCAAATGCAAGACCCAGCACTTGGCCTTGTTGAAACTCATACCACTGGTCTCAGTCAGTCAGTCCAGTCTGTCCAGATCCCTTTGTAGAACATCCCTAACCTTGGTGAGCTTGGTGAGCATTTATGTCAACTCCTTCAGTACCCTTGGGTGGATCTTGTCCTGTCCCTTAGATGTGTGTGTCTAAGTGGTGTAGCAGGTCATATTTCCTCTTGGATTATGGGTTCTTTCTGTTCCCTGTCCCTTTCTTCCAGCTCAGGGGGCTGGGCTTTCAGAGAAAAACTTGTCTAGCTATTACAGACTAAGGCAAGAAGACATTCAGTACCTCAGTCTTTTACTCATCCTTGCTCTATATTTCCACCTGCATCCAATAGAGGATGGAGATTCTCCTTAGTCCTCCTTTTGCTGTTAATGTATTTATAGTTTTTTTTTAAATTGTTTTTTTTATGACAGTACTGAGATTAACTTCTAGTTGGCCTTTGGCTTTTCTAATTATCTCCCTGCATAACCCCCTGAAATCTTAGAATCATAGAATGGTTTGGTTGGAAGGGACCTTTTAAGGTCACTTAGTCCAATGTCCCTGCATTGATCTTAACTAGATCAAGTTTCTCAGACCCTCATCCAACATAACCTTGAATGTTTCCAGGGATAGGGAAACCTACCACCTCTCTGGGAAACCTGGAGGATCACTTTCATTTTAAAAAATGTCTTCCTTATATCTAGTCCAAACCTACCCTACTTTAGTTGAAAACCACTACCTCCCATGTCCTTTTGCAACAGGCCCTGCTAAAAAGACTGTCCCCATCTTTGTTTATAGGCCCCTTTAAGTACAGCAATGATTAAATATGGTGTCCCCAGGGTCTTCTCTTCTCCAGGCTTCTCTCAGCCTTTCCTCATAGGAGAGGTGTTTCAGCCCTCTGATCATTTTTGTGGCCTTCTTCTGGAGACACTCCAACAAGTCCATGTCTTTCCTGGGATGAGGACTCCAGAACTGGATACAGTACTTGAGGTGGGGGTCTCACCAGAGTGGGGTAGAGGAGAAGAATCTTCTGCCTCAACCTGATGGCTACACTTCTTGTGATGCAGCCCAGGATATGGCTGGCTTTCTAGGCTGCAAGTGCATGCTGTCGACTCATTTCCAGCTTTTTATCTACCAGTACTCTCAAGATCTTCTTCACAGGGTACTTCATCCCCCAGCCTGTATTTATACTGCAGATTTGCCCCAACACAGGTGCAGGACCTTGCACTTGACCTTGATGAACATCATGAGGTTCACATAGGCTCAAGGGTTTATAGCTACCCAAAGCAACACTCCCTTTGTGCAAAACATCCTACCATGTTTCTGTGATGGAAACTATACCATACTTTTCCTGCTGTACAATGGTTTCCATCATTGGTGACATATAGATATTGTGCAGCTGTAGTGGAGGTGAGATCTGACCTTGAAATAGTCCTGAGTCTTTTAAAGCATTAAGTGGCTTTGTCTTTCAAAGTCAGTGGAATTTTTTCAATTGACTTCAGAAGAAAGAAGGTCTGAGGCTTTCCACTTGTATGATAAGCATTTTTCACTTGAAAGTTCAGGAACTATTTCCAATGTGAAGTGCCCAGAGCTGGGGAGCAAATTCCCACCTATCATTCTCAGTAATTGCCTTCTTGTCAGAGAAGTGTTTTTAAATCCTGTTTCAACACTCAGATGTTGATCATCCACCTTTAGGTTTAGGCTTAAACTTTCTCATCTTTTCCAGGGGATTATAATGCCAAAAAACTCACAAAAATCACTCAGGAGTAACTTTGCATCTTTGATGAACAAGGGCTTCTCTGAATATTTCACAACTTCCCTATGCCTATAGTAAATTGATGAGGTGACGCTAACCTATATACATAAAACCACTGTCTACTCTGAGCATTTCTTCATAGTAACACAAGAGCATGTAGTACACAAGTTCAATGTTGTAAAATGTATTCAGATGGGCATATCTTAGCTAATACAGCAGTTTGTAACATGATCATAAAAGGCTATCCTTGTACAGAACTGTATAGTTCTATACAATTACTGGATTACAATACTGGTTCTATACATTTATTTCTATGAAACACACATTCAGACAGGAGTTAGAGATATGACTCTATGCTTTACATTTAATTTATCAATGCGTTTCTGTGTTAGATCAAGCTGAACTTTTATTCTCTACAGCTAAGTATAGAAGTTTTTTATAAACTTTCATAGCACACATTATATCAGCTCTCATATATTTAGGGGTTTCCATCTATAGCCCTTAATAAAATGATTACCTGGTATTTTTGAGTGGAGGGGTAGCAAGGGGAAAATTAGATAGTAAAAATAAAAGTAAACAGACAACCAAGAAAATAAGCCTTTTTTTTTCTTTTCTTTTCTTTTTTTTTTTTTTTTACTAGCAGCGATAAAAAAGAATGGGAGGACACAATCATCTCTAGAACTTTGTTCACATTTCAGTGTTACAAAGACTTTCTCAAAACCAGAGAAAGTCAACAAAATTACTCAGTTGGAAATATTTTCTACTTACTCTGAAACTACTGTTAATTGAATGTTCTTTATAAAATTCCAAGAGAAGATTCCTGACATATATTTCATATATTCATTAACACTGATGCAATCAACAGAATTCTAGGTCTAGGTATGATCACTGTAATAGTTTAGTCAATTTCCTGAGTAAAACTGAGATGAACAATGTGCATTTCAGATGAAACATATCTCCGTCAAAAATGTGCAAAATTAAACGGGAACACAGAAACATACAAATCTGGGGAACTGACTGAGCAATCACCATAGGCTAAGTTCCTGTGACAGGGCTAGAATAAGGACTTTAGGCTTTCTACAGGTTTGTAAGAAATGGCAGTTTTACATAGTGGGTTTTTTTTCCCTGTATGGCTCAGGCAGACTCCTCCACTTCACCAGATTCAATGAATATATGTATTAATGGTGGATTTTTCACAGACATTATAGCCTGTTTTTATTTCCAAAAGGAAACAAACAGTTTTCAAAGTCTTCTAAAGAAAGTAAACAACTGTGGGATAAGAGGAAAGTAACAAGCATGGAGAAGAACTGTCAAAAGTAGGAAGAAGTATTTGGGTTGCAGTGGGAGGTTATGAAAGAGTTTCACAGAAATGCAGGGATCCATGCTGTTACTAAATTGTTTGTGAAAAGGGGAAGACAATGACCAATGTTTGCAGCTCATATGAAGTTGCATCTCTTATGAAGATAGAACAAAGAACAAAATAATACAGAGAACTGCAAAAAGGATTTACATAACTGAGTGACTGAGTAATAACATAGCAGATGAATTTTAATTCAGGTAAATGCAAACTGGCGTACATAAGAAAAAAAAAGTGTACTATAAGCTCACCATTGTCACTCAGGAGAGATCTTTGGGTTGTGACAGGCAGGTATGTGAAAATGTTATCTTAGTGCTTAGCAACTACCAAATAAAAAAAAAAGAAATGAGTCAAATGTTGGAAATTATTAGAAAAGGGTTTGAGAACAAGAGATAAAACAATTATGTTATTATATAAAAACGTTGTTCTCCCTCACAAGGAACCCTTTGCATGGCTTTTCTCTCATCTTAAGCAGGGAATGGCAGAATCTGAAGAGTCTCTCAGAGAGGCAGCAAGGATGACCAAAGGCTGCTTTTGTAACAGCAATGACTGAGCAGTCTGTGTCACAGGAGCACTGGGGGGGGGGGCTGCTCCACAAGGAGAGGTGTGTAGGAGCTAAAGAGGAACAGAATAAGACACTGTCCTCTACAACAAGGTGTAGCCAGGGAATTGCTAAGCAGGTTTGGTGACAGTAACCACGGTCAGTTGTAGTACAATGATCATCAGGCAAGCCTGTAAGTGATAAGGCAGGTTTGAGGTCAAGCCAGGAAATCAAGTCAGCAAGGAAGTCAGGACCATCAGGGGCACCCCTATTATGTAACTCTTGACAGTCCTAAAAGCAAGGGTCTGATCTTATGTTCAGCTTCCTAGTGAAGGAAGGAGCCCCTGATGAGTTGTCTCATGGCTCTTTCTCCACCTGGTCTTTCATAGCAGCCCGATCCCTGGTTACAGATGTACAGTGTTGAAGCTGAATGGCTGGTTAAGCAGGCAGAGCCTGGGGTGAGAGGAAGGAGGCTGCAGGGCCTGACGGTGCACACAAGGTCCAGAGAGCTAGAGAGTCCTTCTTCATTCTGGAGAACAGGGAATATGATAGACAGCTACACAGTCCTAATGATAGGGAGAGAAAGGATCGTTTGTGTTTTGGGGGGTAAATAGAGTATATGTTTTTACTATTGCCATTAGCTTTTGGACAGCATTTGTCAATTCTTTTTTAGAAGAGACCATAAACACAATCCCCCTTTGCCACAGATTATGCATCTGAGTTTCACAAAATTTGACAAAATTAAAAGACCCAGCACACCAAGAGCACAGGACTTGAACCTCACTCTGGGGAACTCCTTCTTGGTGATAGTGTCTCACTCATATCAGGAAACCCAGAGAGAAAATGCCAGCTCAGTGAACCTTTGGCCTGAAGCTCTATGATTATTCATATATTCCTCTCTTCTCAGCTGAGTCATTTGACCTGTTTTAGATATGCCATTTAAGATGAGATAAATTCCTTTCTCCTTTACTAGAGAAGGCACTTAGGGCCACTAGTTTAGATGTACTTCTTTACTTTTCATTAAATTAATCTGCATTTGTTAAATATCCTTTTCAAGAATGTATTATGATCTCCTGATATGGCTCTAAACCACATCTTTCACTAGATCATATTCTCCACAAAGGCTCCTGCACATTACAACAAAACATGTTTAAATTATGTTGAGGAGCATATTCTCATTCATCTCCTCCTCCACTGCCAATCAGAGGGTTAGACTGATTGTAATCCAGTTTCTGTATCTATACATTTCCTAAATATTTACTGCACATTTTTATCCATCTTAATCAAAACACCATATACAACCAGCTTCACTGAAGCAGATACGAAGTGCATCTTTTAAGTTCACTACTAGTTCCTGTGTAACAGAATATCGATTCCTATGTACATAATAAACATCTTCTTAATTGATTTGCTTTGAAGGTTGTTTTTTTTTCATAGGAATTAGGATTTTTATTATAATTAAATAATATAATCGTCATGACACAAAACAACTGGTAATAGCTGTGCACCTTCAGTGATGCAGATGGCACGAACTGGAATAATTAGCCCAAGGAGACTTGATGGCACATGATAAGCCAGTAAAGTCATGTTACATGATATCACTGGCCTGAGGTAAAGAAATGACAGACTATTACATTTCAGGCCAACTGATTAGTGACAATTTAGTGCCAAATCATTATTCTAAACAAGACACATGATGTGTACAGAACATTGTAAAGTCTCAGCAGGAACATAATGCACTTGGATATCACTAGTCTCAGAAGCCATGAACTATGGTTTTCATTGAACAGGGAAGGGGAATGAGGGATTGGAGTAATAACCTAAATACAATGAGCAATACATTTTACATCATTAGCAAAAGCAAAAAGAATGTTCTATTTGTATAAGCCTAAAAATAGTGAAAGAAATGGTGATCGTGTCATATCTATCAGACTTGAATGGAATTGAATCATTCTTTCTGATCTGAGAGTTGTCTGCACTGAATTTCCTGTTGCTAAAGCAACAGCCAAGTTAGCTGTAAAATGAATGGACAAAATAGTCCTTAAGCACTTTAAAATATTATGTACATTTTTATCCTTACTGTATGCTATACACACAAACATACATTTGAGTGTGCTTTGCCAAACCAAAGCAAATTCTTATGCTATGAATGTATGTGTAGGGTAACAGTGACTCTGAAATATATTTTTGCAAAATATTTCTTGAGTAGTTCAATTTGTAGAATTACAAGTTGTTATGAAACAGCTGTGCTAACAGAAGATAATTTATATACATGTGATCCTGAAGAGAATCAGGAATTGAGTAATGCTATTTGGTATCTTTAGAATGTTTTCCAATCTAGACAGAATATATATGTTTTATCTTCACATAAGAATTCCAGCTGAGATGACAGAGATGTTATGATAGATGGCGTTTATCCTGAGCCAGACACAGTTCCCCCCAAAGGCTGTGCAGTCCAACTAGACAAGACAGGTGAGATTTGGGAAGAATACTGGTAATGTTCATCCAGTAAAGTAAAATATCAGTGACTGAAAGAGAAAAGAATACTGAATTAGTTGATGCCAGGAGTGTTTTTAAGAGACCCAGACTCTACAGACCCTTTCACAGCCTGGAAGAATATCTGTCAGTGTGAAGGAAAACAGAATTTAAGGTGCTGGGAATCAGCTCACCTTGTGGATTTAAATAGATTTCCAGACCTAAAGAAGGGCAGAAGTTCAACAAGCACCCACTGGATAAGGAGTGTGGCAGCAGAGGGAACAATCAGAGGTGGAAGTGAACAAGGTTGACCAAGCAGAGGGAACAAAGTTCTCAGGAGGGCTGAAAAGTACTATTTCCATAGTCTAAGGCAGTTTTCTAATGTTCTTCTTTTTTTTTTTTTTTTTTTTTTTCTTTTTTCTCTGCTTGGGTGGAATTGCCTCTATCTTCTGTTGGACAGTAAATAAAATCTTACACATTTTGCATGACAATGGTGTTGGTACTCACTGTCCTAAATAGCAAGAGGCAAGACCAATCTAATGTTAACTCTGCTACCCTCATATACTCTCTGGCAACCCATGATTGGTCAGTGGTATTTATTTTCATTTCAAATGTTCATTTACACCTAGCAAAGGTAGAAACAAATTTTGTCTTACTATTGAAGCGTTAATAGTACTATGTAACACTCCATTTTATAATTTCCAGTACTTTCAGATGACTATTTAATTATGTTGCTACAAATCACTACCATTAATGAGCCAATATCAGTGCAAATACAGCCAATTTTAATTTATAAATTACATTCTATTTATATATTTATATACCTTTCATAAACTGTGTAAAATAAAATACATATAGATATATAAAATACCATATGTACTGAAACAGATAGAAAATTGCTCAAGATAATTAACAATTGCCCATGATACTGTCCTTTTGATTTCTAATGTATCCAGCTCTGTTAGAAACTCTTCTACCTCTCAGGTCTGCTGAAGCAAATAAAATAAAATAAATTAAGTTTATTTTATCCTGTTTAGTCTATTCCTGTGGACTTTATTCCTTTTAAAAGAATCACCCTCAACAGAAACAATGACACTTACCTGTTTCTCCATGAATTCTTACCCATGCTGCAGCAGTAAATATAATTTCCTGCTGTTGTTTAATCTGAAAGATTATCCATGTCAGCCTGAAACAGCAGCCAGAATTTTATCAGTGAATAGCAAAATGTCTTCTATGTTCTTGAAATTGTTGGCAAATGACCTACGCACTGTTCAAACTATTTCAGTCTTTTAACTTAAAGGTGAATAAAATCAGTTCATAACAGTGCCAGTTTCTCTCCACAATCTGTAAAGACAGTTTAGCCCCTCTAACACAGATTTATCACTTCCTTGCTTGACCTGTCTCCTTCCTGTTCTCTCATCAGGAGGTTGGGATATGTAAATGCTTCTTGACAATGTGATACCACCAAAGAGAAAGACAAAAGGAAGCATTATGTGCAGAATGTTGCAGAAGCAAGTTTTCAATTCTGCTAACTTTCCAGCTTCATCAATTTGTAATGATTGCATCCAGCATGGGTTTATGCCATTCTCTTAAACTCCAAGTCTAGTCTTTTAGGGATATTCATTTTCATCAATACTTTGGCAACCTACAAACTATTTCTAGAGAAACTTAGGCAGGGTGCTTTTAAAAGTCATTTATAACTCAACATGAAAAAAAAGAAGCAAAGAAAAGTATTTCTTTACCCTCTCAGCTTTCTTCCTATATACAGTAGAGACCAGTTAATGTTTTTTCTGTGATGCAGCCCTTGACAAATTTGTACTTAACATGCCCCTTAGTAAGGAACATGAGGACTGTTTGACAAACATGATTTTTTTTTTCTTAATTATCACAATGTATTATCTTTGCTCTTTCTAATTTGAAACATATTGCTCATTAAAAACAAAGAAAACAAACAAAACAAACAAACAAACAAATCCACAACAATGACAAAACACTCCTGGCTTGATAACACATGTGCCACATTTCAGCCTTGAAGGTAAAATGATTATGGTGTTAATAAAAATAAATAGGAAGGATACAAACCACTTAAAAAATAAATAAAGGTTGGTATTTTATCTAATGCAGTTATTGCCATAAGCAAGATTTGTTTGGAGTCATTGTGATTTCTGTTACCTTGCCTCTACAAAAAAAAATACAAATTATCATCTTCAAAGTGAACATGTATTTAAGAAACAAAATCATCACTGGTATTATAATATAACCCACAGATCAGAAAAAATCAAGATCATACTGTTTTAGGCACTGAGTAATATTTTAGGGAAAAGTCAGCAGCTGGAAGAGTTTCCAACTGGAGCTGAAAGCACCGACTTTCATGCAGAAGTTAACAGATAAGACATGCAGCCAGAGTGTGAGTGAATCACGGGAATACAGAACAGCTGAGCTGGAAAGGCACCTCTGGAGATCATCTAGTTCGACCCCCTGTTCCAAGCAGGTCTACCGACAGACTTTAAATATCTCCGAAGATATTCTCTATGTGCCTCTAGTATTTGACCACTCTCATAGTAAAAAAATCCTTTTTCTTATATTCAAATGAAATCTCTTGCATGTTAACTTGTGCTCAGATAACAGCCTACAGATCTGCTCTAGCAACTTCATTCCATTTTCCAATTCAGTGGGGGAAGGAAGTGGGATTTTGCTGGCAGACTATTCACTAAGTGGAAACAAAAATATCAAAAGGATGATAGTGTCAAGAAGTTTTATTTAGAAAACCTACAAAGCTGAAGAAAATGACAGTGAGAAAGATTGTCCTTTGTGACTTCAGTTACCAGCTGGCAGGTGGCTCCTATGCCCATAGGCCCTAAGATAGGTCTCCTTCCCTTCTCTAGATATACCCCAGATGAAAGAGGGAGATTGCAATTACCATGAAACCCTTAGTACAAACAGGGAGAAATCAGCTCTGCACAGTCTTGGTACTAAACAAGGAAGTAGAGCTAAATGGACTCTACTAGTTGGAGGCCATTTACCTGTGGGATTTTTTGAGGATTGGACTTCTGGAGAGATACACAGAGGGGGACATGCCTTCTTTGAGTTGTAAGAGTATCTGCTTCAGCGGCTAATGGTAGTTTGTGGCAGGTGGTCCCACCAGTTTATTTCTGCAGCCATATGTCTTTTATTTCATGACCTGTATTTGTTTCTATCTGTACTTTCAAAGAAAGAAAATGACTATGCTCTTACAAAATGTAAATGTGTCTGAGGAAAATAAAGTATATAGGGAAGAAAATTCTGAACATCAGGAAACAACTGTTTACTCTGAGGGTGATCAAGCACTGATGCAGTTTGCCTGGAGAGGTGGTGGATGCTTCATCCTTGGAGGTGTTCAGAAGCTATCTGGACATGAGCCTGAGCAATCTGCTGTAAGTGGACCTGCTTGAGCAGAGAGGGTGGATAAGAATATCTCCAGAGGTTGCTTCCAACTTCAACCATTCTGTGATTCTGTTTTTTTTTTAAATGAAAATTATTATATATCTAGAGGAGAATACAAGGTTGTTACATTCACACTCTTTCAGGGATTCCTCATCTTATTTAGATATGAGTTTCAGGGAAGTCTGGAGTTTGCAGCCAATGCTTTGAGAAGAAAAAGCCTGACACATGCCTTGAAAATGAACATTTTGTTGGAAGACTGCAGGCTTTGTTTTGCTGTGTCAAACGGCCCATGAGACCATGCCTTGTGTTGTGCCAGTGTCACCAGCAGTTCCTAGAACTTGTTTCTTCCCTTAGGTGTCTGCAAATACATACTGGCTCAGAGGAGCTGTTATATGTCTGGGATGTTTGGTTTTTTGTTTTTTTTTTTCCTCTGCACAGAGAATTGCAACCTTCTCTTCTTTAGGTACTGTTATTTTAACTCGTATTTTTTTACTTCTCAGTGCATTTACAAATCTGAGGGTTGCTTTGGAAAGCCAGGGCCCACACACCATATATGTGGGAAGAAACGTATGGTTATTTCCTCCCCCTGCTCAGGGAATGAAAGGAGACAGTTAGTAATATTTGCTGCTTTTAGAGACTGTAGAGTAAAACACCTTTAATTTCAAGGACTCCACCTTCCAGTCCCTGTATAACACTGAGTGGTTATGGTTACTGAGAAGTGCTTTGCAGGGGAAACACAATAAGTAGGATAGCAAAGTAAACTAGGTTCAAATGACCCTAATGGCATCAGAAAGTAGTAGAAGACACCAAAACAGTTCCAGGATTGGGGACGCCTGAAGAAACACTTTTAAGAAAAGAGTTGCATGGTCACAACCACCCACTTCCAAAGATAAATGGCATCCATTCCAGCTGGTGGGAACTGTGGCATTCATTTGAACTGCCATCATCAAGTGGAAGGAGCTCAGGGTTTCCTCTACCAGGCTGATCACTAGGCTGCACATCATTAGGCTGCAGAGAGGCTGCATTAGGCTGTGCACTTAAGAAACTGATAAAGTCTGAAGAATGACAAAATCTCTAAGATATTACTAGTAATTTAATCAATTTAGCACTATAAGTAGAACTATTAATTTAACACAGACCTTGTTCTCAATGATTTCCAATATGATAGAGGAACTGTTTATACCGTTTCCCTATAATTATTAGTAATCATGTTATTTGCTATGTCTCTTATTGGAAGCACAGCATAAACACCTCAGTCCAAGTATGAGTGACTCATTCACGAATGCTCACTTCATTGTTCTAAATGAAAACAGACTCTTAGGAAATAAAATTAGCATCAGAATTTATTCAGAAACAAATTAATAGTGAATGTTCATAGCAGTGAGCACTATTTAATTGTTACAGTTATATTTGATATAGGAAAAAGACTTTTTGATTTCTTTGGATTTGAACTTGTGAGGCTTGTCCTCAGGTGATTAAATTTCACAGATTCATAGACAGCAGAGATGTTGTGCTGTTAAGCATCAGATCAAGATCTCAAACCTAAGCTGTGTTTCTGCTAAGTATAACCACAAGAAACATAACATTAAGACACAATCACTATGCTTAGACACAGTCTCTATCTATCATGGAGACAAACTCCATTTCTCACAGAAAAACATTTACTAGCCATCTGTCTGAGAAGAAAATTGCACTGTACATTTCAAAATAGCTTTCCTAAAATGCATCAAATGAGTAATGTACAAAATGGGCTTTTAAAGGATAAAGACTCAAGTATAACATCAAAGACTCAAATATAACATCAACACCAGTAAAATCAAATAGAATTCTTTTTAGTATTCATTTTTCTTCACCCTACTTATATCCTATACTTTTAATGAATAAATATATTGCTAAGCTCTTATCCAGCAAAAGAACCCATAATTAATTTAACCAAGATAATATTGTCCAAGATTTATGAATTTGCACATAGTGACTAATATTTTTTTGTATCTGGAAGATAGACAGAGCTGAGTATGAGAAAGCCAACAGACTTGCCAAAGCAAAAAAATGCAAGTTCTGCTCTACCTTTTCAGCACTCCATAAGGAGCCACTGTAACTAATGGCAGATGGATTGTGCTTACTGTTGTACAGACGTGTTACTGTAGTCTCTCCTAACAGAGACTTACTCCATATGAATGGCTACATGCCCCCACAGAGTTCATTACTCCAGTTGTCTGTGCTCTAACCTGGCATGCAAGTCCACAGTTCAAAGGCAGATAGCTCCATCAGTTTCAAGAGTCTCTTATTAGCTGGAAAAAAGTTACCTGAGGTAAAGCTAGTCTTGTCAAAATCTTGTGTGTAAACATCAAAAATATACTTAGATCATATAGACAAATGTCTATATGCAATATAGATAGATCTTCCAATTATTGGTCACCTAACTTATATGAGATTTATTTTTATTTCATAGAAAACCAATAATGACACTGTTACCATTAAGACGTGGTTTTTTACTCAATTTCTAGATCGACTTAATGATCTAATTCTTCTGATACATTATCTGGGATGCGATGACCTGACCAAAACATAGGGATAGGATTTTTCTTCTTGTAGACAACTACATCATGGCAGCTGCTCTGCATTTTTACAAAAAATTCCTGTGTTAAACCCATGGTTGGTGCAAAACAATCATTCTTCAATGTATGTAACCCCAAATCACAGTTGAAGAACAGTCAGCATGATACCCTGTTTTGAATCCTCTATGGTAAACAGTTCCATTACTCTCCAGACACACTTAACATACATAATATAAGGCTGCTCATAATTTAAAATATTAACAGTATGGTATGATATTTTAAATATGTACTCAAAAATATAAGCAAATTTGGAATCTGTAGGAAAACTATCTTTTAAATAAGCTCTATTTTCATCTCAGATCACAATGATTAATTTGGGAGTAGTTGATCTCTACTGAAAGAGTCATTTGGAAAAAAAAAAGAAAGAGAGAGCTTATTCTCAGAAAGATATTATTGATTTAATGTGTTAAATACTTCTATGTATGCTGGTAGATCTCATCTCATTTTCACAAACATTTTACAAGTTAGTGTGGTTTCTGTGTTGTAATGCGCTGGCTTGTCTCTCCCTGGAACAGAGGATTTTTTACAGATTACTCATGTGAAACTTAATTCACAGAAGGAAGGAGAGCATGGTGACTGAATCCTACATGTCCTTAAGTATATGTTTTCACTCTTAGCTGCATCTTCATTTTCTGTCTTGGATTCTGAGAAAAAAAATATACATTGCAATAATAGTCCTTTCAAGGGGCACTTCGATAGCATAATACCAATAGTGTAATGCAGAGAGGTCATAATGTTTTCTATATGCAAGTACAATTAAGGCCTTAAGGCATGTCTTGGCCTTTTCCACTGTTGACTACACAGTGACTTTCAGTTTTGATTTGCCAATTGCTAATCTTAGTTGACTAAAACCACAGCCAAATTTTCCTGAGAAGCAGTTAGATTACATTATTCAGTACATTAGTCATAGGTTATAAAGCGTTCACTCACTACACTGAACTGCAGTTAACCATTACAGTGACTTGAATTTTTTTAAAGGATTTAAATGATACTGATTGGCAGTCATGTAACTTCATCACCTGTGGCACAGCTGTACACACCTTTATAATCTCTTGGTACTATATATTTTTAATGTGTCCAGAGCTAGTGGGTAAAAATGCAGTAATGTCATAATGCCATCTACAGGCTCTAAACATTCTCATTTTCTCTTGATGACTCCATCTCCATTTTCCACCAAATTAACTAAAGGAAAGGGTCCGTAGAAAAGCAAACCCCAACAAACCTCTCCAACTCAGAGTCAAATCATAAGTAATTCAAGCAAAGCTCTACACTGTGAGTGTCCATACAGCTTTTGTCAACATCTTTCAAGTAAATCTCTGCCAGGAGCAATGTGAAGATAGCTTTTCATGTAGTATTTAACAGCTCAAGCCATGGTCTCAAATTAAGAAGTGTAAAAACAAGACTTCAATGACCAGCCCTTAATATTGTATTAAAGTTGCATTACATTCAGTTCTATAAAACACTGGTTAGATGTTGGCCTACAGTGATTACTACTCCAATAACACAAATGAGTGCAACCTTCCTGATCCCAGCAAACAGCCATCAGAGCTTCAAAAAACCCAAAAGCCACAGGATTGATATCACATATTCTGGAGAGCTGAGGGAAGGAGGGAGCTCAAACTGTGGTTCACAAAAGATGACAACAGCTCCCAAGGGGTCCCACTGCTCCACTGACCTCGGGGTTGTCAGTGTCAGCATATCCTACTGATCTGCTTCTCCAAAGCCAGAGATTCAGATTGCCCAGACGTTCCTATGCCAACTCAGCTTCCCTGTTAGATGACACAGTCTGACATATGACTTGAATTTCAGATGGTCCATACACAGCCTAAGACCCACTTTTGCTACCCTGTCAGGCTTACCAATAAGCATGTCTCTGAGCAAAGACAAACATTTTTAAAGCTGACTGATGTGCTTGCCTCTCTTCTGTTGGTTTAAATAAGAAACAAACTAAAGAAACACCAAAACACTCCCCCTGTCCTCCTCTCCCCTGTACTCCTTCCCTTCCCAAACAACAACAGAGCAAAACAAAACAAAAAAAACAAACCAAAACAAAACAAAACCAAAGCAAACAAACCAAACCAAACAACATAACAAAAAAACCCAAACTAACAAAAAACATAACAAAAAACCCCAAAACTAAAACCAAACAAAACACAAACAAAAACCCCAAGCCAAAAAAAACCCCATAAACAAAAAAAAAAACAAACAACAGACTACCACAGCAAAAGAGGAGGAAAAAAAGCAGAAAAATAGAAACCACAGCCCAATAGGCTGGGTCATCAGACATGGGCTAACCAAGAATGGAAGGTGAAGATGTCTGCTCTTACAAAGTGTTACTCAATTCATGTTTCAGAGGCAGAGAGTCAGAAATAGAAACTTCTGGCAATGTCTACATTTCAGCTACTGGTGCTCCCTTTCTTTGGTAATTTGTGAACAGTTAATCCAACAGCATTTTTAATGCAAAATACTAGAGGAAAATCAAAACTAAAAAAGCAAACAAACAGCTCGTTCACTTATTGAAACATACATCTCACTGCCTTGCTTCTTCTCTTATAGGAATAGTAAAAATCCTGTTACATATTCTCCTGGCAAGCAGATATTTATGTCAACCTTTGGGTTCCTCCCACTGACTTCCATTTGTCTGCTCAAAATTACTTCAGTATTCCTTAGAGAGGCCAAGAGCCACTGAAATTATGAGTGTTATATAGTGTATACATACATGGCAGCTTTTGGAACAGCATCTAAAAAGGATTCCTTTCTAGGTGAGTCCCAATGCAGAAGGTGGAATGCCTCTTTCATTATTTGTACAGAGCCATCACATTGAAGAAAGATCTACATACAAATAGTAATATTTTTAAGAAAGTACTCTAAGATTTGGATCAGTCATTAACTAACACAATCAGAACTGTTGACTCTCTTCTAATTAAATCCTACAGACTAGAGGAAGAAAGAAGAGCTACATTCATACAAAAAGGAAGTTTTTAAGCTTTTACGAGGCATAACATCTTTTCAGTTAATAACTTTTTTTAATTTTAAGGCTTTCTGTGCTGTTTGAATAAAAACATTTTTATTCTAAATATGTATTTTAAATGCTTTCATATAAAAAATAGAGAAATATCTCTGAAAAGCAGAGTAACAGCTTGACAATAGACATCACAGCAGATTGCATTTTTGCATATATTCTTACTGTAAACCCTTTCAGGCAGTGAAAAAAAAGATGTATTATCTGAAGCTCTTATGCCTTGCATTTGTTGTATGCAGCTATTATTTTACCTTGCTTTGATGTTTCATACAACTTTTTGAAGCAAAGAATTTGCTATGACAACATGACTTTTCCCATATGCTCTCTTAGCTGTATGAATGAGAAAACCTTGTCTAACCCTAATTAGCATTGGCACTGTTGTTTGTAATCCCTGCACTGTTTTTTATACAACATTGTTTTATTAAGTTGTTAGAGCTTATGAAAGGTTCTCTTTAGTGTGCACAGGAATGGGAGCACCACGCTACTCAGGATACAGTACTTTAAATTGCTGGGGACAGCTGGTAGCCAAGCTCCCATACCTTGTCTAACCTTCCACCTCATAATTATGTGGAGATTATGGGAGGTTATGGTCTGGGTGTAGACAGACAGGCATTGCTGCCAGGCAAATTTCTCAACTCCTCCTGCTTCCCTATATGTGGTGAAGGAAGTCTTCAAGAAACCTTATCGGTCAGCATATGAAGGCAAAAAAAGCTTCTATGAAACAGTTCACATTTCACCTCCAGTCATGGGAATCTGTTTTTCTCTTTTGGCTAAGAAGTCATTGTCAGCAGCCAAAAATGAACTTATTCTCCTATAGATTAAATGCAGTTAGTCCGAGCTTTTCCAAATGTAAATATGAATGTGTAAATATCTAATGTCTGCATGTAATCTACCATGCCAAAGAACATATATGATGTACTGTGTGGGAATTTGCTTTAGATCAAGCCAGAAAAGAGTGTTGCACAGAGAGTTCTTCTTATAACCTCAGGTACCTTTAGCTCCCTGAGATTCAGGGTTCATCATGATTTCATATAGGCTGTAGAAAGGGGCTCACTGGAACCATAAAGTTCAACAGTGGAAAGTACAAAGTCCTGCCCCTTGGGAGGAACAACCCCAGGCACCAGGGCATGCTGGGGACAGGATACCATTTGCCTTTTCTGGGGCAAATTGGTGACTGATGATTCATGGTCAACTTGTTGTTCACTGTGATCTCCATGTCCTTCCATGCTGAGCTGCTTACCAGCCAGTTGCCCCCACCCCGTCCTGGTGCCTAGGGTTATTCCCCTACAGGGGCAGGACTTTTCCATTTCCCTGTACTGAACTTCATGCAGTTCCTACTGGAACATTTATTCAGCTTCCTGGGGTCCCTTTGTATGGCAGAAATATCCATTTGGTGTGTCAGTCAGATACATTCCCTTCTCCTGATAATGCACTTTCTATTTTCTACTTTTCAATAGCATTTGTTTTGTTTTTTGAAAAATATCAGTCTTTCCTGCTTTAAGGGATTTCAAATCAAGTTAAAACTTCCATGTTCTGGCATATACTTTTAAAAATTTATTTTAACCTGGAGGTAAGATATACATTGGTTCCAAAGATGTTAAGTTTCAAAATTCTCAGATATTCTGGACAAGTACTGAGTAACTAAGCCTATTATAGCACATGTTGGGTTTAAGCCAAATGCTTTATCATTAAAATTCAAAACTGCTGCAGTAATACAAAAACAAACCGAAAAAAATATATGGAGAAAAAGATAAAAGGACAACTGTAACAGAAAGAGCTCTTGCTGAGATTTTTTTCCCTCTCTTTTTCTTATTTTTCAAAATTAAGTTTAAAAATAGCAAGTGACTGAAATGTTAAAAGAAAAAAAGAAGCCAACTCTGAACAATAAAGGCCAAGAATGAAGTCAAAAACATTTCTTGACAGAATTGGCTACTACTATCTTCTCTATTTCTTTTTTTTTTTTTTATATCCACTGTTCCACTGTTTGACTACTCGTTCACACACCTCTCCTCATTTGAACATAGCTTTTTTTTTTTCTTTTAGATCATATTTTATGTTCCTAAACATTGTGTTAAGAAGCTGAGAAATAGCTTTTACTTGATCTAAAAAGAAGTGAGGTAGAGCAAGGTCAGTGTTAGAAATTTGTTCTTTCTTTCCTAGAATGTAAAGCTGCGTGCAGTTAGGAGCTGTCTTTTCACTCCGCATTGGTACTCAAGCATATACACCATACCCAGAACATAATATTAATCTCTAAATAGTGATAAAATATTTTTATTAGAACGGGAGGTTTGTAACATTTCCTGTGAACATTGCTTTTCCTGTCAGTCAGTGATTCAGTCATCTGTTCCTACTCCTTCACAGATTCTTGCTTCCCTTTGTACAAATGTTTGTAAACATTTTGTAAAACATGTTTGTAAAAATAAAAGAAGACGTATATATGGCAAGTGTCTTGTCACAAGATATTAATCATATTAAGAGTTTACCTGAGCTCAGGAAAAGTCCAGACAAATTCATGAAATATTAATCTGTTGAATTTTACTATACACACAGAAATCATGGCCTATTCAGGAAGCCTCTGAGTTACAAATATCTGGGGCTAGAATCATATATATGACACTGGTGATAAAGTAATGGGAAGTAAACTTTTTACGTGAAGTTGGAGAACTTGTTCACAAAGTGAAAGACCTAACCTAAGGGACGAATTTGAAGTCGTATCACACTTAGCACTTTATAAGTAATTCCTTTATAAGTTTATAACTTTATAAGTAATTCCTGAATTGAGGAAGCAAGGATTGTCACCTTCATAGAACTACAAGAAGAACAAGCAAAAGGAATTAAATTCTGTGGTTTAATTACAGGTGTGTAAGCAGGAGAAAGACACTCAACTTTATGTACTCAATGGTGACATGTCATTAGTGGAGATCTTTTTCCACCAGTACTGAGTGGATCCACTTTACTTCCTTTCCTTTGCACTAATGATTTTTCAATTCCTTTGTGTGGTGCTACAATTCCACCCTCAGTCATGGGACACCTGATACAGCTGTACAGCTCCCTTCCTTGAGTCACACAGCAATCCACTGGAAAAGTACAGATTGTGAAAGATAGCATACCAGAAAGTTAAGGTACACCCCTAATATACCTGGTTTCTACCTCCTTGATTCTCTAGGGACAGTAACAACATTACCTCTTGCAGTGGACCAGAGATGCTCTTTGAGGTGTTCCTTTGGTGTGCCTGGCTCCTACTGCTCTCATCGTCTTGGATGATCAGTCAACCCTCTCATGACATGGGGTTCTCTAGTACCTGAGTCATGGCACTGAGCAGGGATACCAGGACCCCATGGGCCAGTAAGTTCTGGGCATGTGCAGCTGATGGAAAAATACCAGGACCCTCAAGTTCTGGACATGCGCAAATGAGAAGGTTGCAACACTCAGGTTAGGCCAACATAGAAAAGCACCTGACAAAAGTAACTTATTTCAGACTCTATAAACAGTGATCCAAAATGAGACCCTTTGAGCTCTCCTGGATTGCAGTGGGCTGCATCCAGCATCTCCCCTGAGTTGTGATGCCTCTCAGGACTGCCTACTGACAAAGTCGATGCAAGGCCTGGGCAAGACCACCTCCTCAAGACTCAACCCCTGCCCATTGAGAAATGACAATGCATTGTGAGTATTTACTCTGAACTCACAGGGGAAAATCTACAGGCTACAGGCTGGTCTCTTTTACCCACCTCTCTACCTGCCTAGGTGTTTGATTTTATGCATTTGCTTTTATGAGTGTGGGCATCTACATATTTCACTGGCCAAATACATTTGTGTCTATATGCTTTGTGTCTGTGCATATAGACATGCTTTTGTTGGAGATGCCTTGTCATAAGTTAGTGTGACTCTTGTAATTCTCAAATGTGTAATTAAGTCACTATTTTACTAAATCACTTGTTACAGTAAGTGCTGCTAAAATTAGCCTTTGATGTATCTCATTTTATCAATAGATCTTGAACTGCTAATAAATCAAACTGTAAAATATTAATCCACTACAGTTTGCACAGTAGTGTAGCTTACCTAGTAAGGATGCAGGAGGCACCAATGTCTGTGAGCCTAAGGGCTGTAATACTACATTGTAGCAAAAGAAGGGAAAAAGGCTTATATTCAAGTCTATATAATGTCAGATACATTAAATCATTCAAATCTGTCTCAGGACAGACCTCAGCTATGTTTAATTCAAGACATTGGCCACCAGGATGGTCCAGAGAAGAGCAGTAACTCTCACCACAGGGCCACAGAACATGACCCGAGTACAGCATGAAAGATCTGAATTTTTTCAGTCTAGGGAAGAAATAACTACCTTCAAATATATTAAAAACTGGCACAAAGAAGAACAAAAATTGTTCTTTATAATCACCAGCAACAGGACATGAAAAAGTGAATTTACATTACCATGTAGTGTTTTTTGGTTAGGTAGAAAGAAAATCTTTTTAAGTCTAAAGGCATTTAAACATTTGAATCAAATACCTAGGATGGATGAGGAAGCTCTATAATTGAAACTTTTAAGACAAATGTGTCAGAAATAACATAGATGCAGTTAATTTAGTCTTTGTAGTGGAGTAGTCTAAGTTACCTCTTAATTCCTCTTCTAGACTTTTTTATTATTCTACAATATTCTGAAGATTGTGAGGCACTCAGATACAATAGTAGGAATCTTATAATTAAAATAGGTAAGTGGAGACTGCCTTTGAGAATTTCATAACCATCTCACAACTGTATCACAATCATTGTACTAACAGAACTATTTATTGAAAACCTGAAGTTCTGATTTACCCAGTTGGTTTGAGTGAACTTCAAGACCCTTGACTAATTTTAGGCTATTGACATTCTGGATGCTTGAAAAAATATAATTTACTGTCTCATTAATCTTGAATTTCACAAAAATGTAGTCTGTAGGTTTAAAAGCAAATTTTGGGCAAGATAATATTGGCATTTTCTTTTTTAAGATATCTATACTTTGTACTTGAACTAAAACTTCATGATACCTATATTCCAAACCAAGCATTGGCAGCTTAGTTCTTTATCAATCCATATTAAGCCATATGCTATTATCAATAATAATAATCAGCAAATTTTCTTTTCATAATGGAGCACACTCGCACACAAAAATTATTACAAGGCCTACTTTCATGTTTCAGTTCTGTTATTCCTCCAACACTTGTTTTTGCATTCTAAAATCAGTTCTTTAGTTACTGCGTCACCTTCCTACAGTATCTTTTGTGATAAAATTACTCTCAATGTGTAGGCTTGAAACTCTTGCTTCCAGAAAGCAATACAATACTCATCTCCTGTATTGATTTTTCACTGAATATAAAATTTGAAAATTGTAACTGTGAATGACTATACAAGACTTTTTTTTCTTTCCATACATACATCCTTTCTCTGAAAAGGTTCTTCTGAAAGCTATAGCCATTTGAATTAGAAATGAATATTTAAAACAGAGAATAACTTAGTTAGGAATAGTGCCATGAAAACTGAAATATACATGGTCCCTCTATTATGTGCTGGGAAAATGCTAATGCTTCTGACTTGAACTTTAATGACACTAGAGCTCGTTTGATTCACAAAGCAACTAACTACAAATAAATAAAATATTACTAGTGTTCCAGGTAGCAACAATTTAATCAGAAGCTTTTTAAAAATATATGTATTTTGCCTGTGTCTGAATGGTTTATCTCTTCATTTGTTCTGTGTGTATAAGAAACAAGGAAAGACAGCAAACAAAGCGGGGACCTTAATTTTGCTTGAATTAAAGATGCTGAACAAACGCATGCAAGTGAAGATAATTTTGACTAAGTCAAGCAGAGGAACCAAATTCTACTTTAGCTGACACACCTTGTCCATTTCTGGAGCTAAACCACTTGTTCTTCACATAGAAGGGGGAACATTTTCAGCAGCTATTTAGTTCTTTTTCAATAATATTAGTACTTCTTTAAGAAAGTGTGATCCTATGTCAGCAATATCAACAATACAGTACGGAACAAGGAGTAATTTTTTTTTCAGTATCAGAGATAAAGAAAATATCTATTAAGCCTAAAACCTCTTAGTAAATGTTATATATAAAAAGTTCTTTTAGCAGTAGTGAGTGAAGATATGGGAATGAAATTCAAGCATATCATGTCTTGTCAACTTCCACTGTGCATCACAGTCAATAGAAGAATAAGTGCTGGGAGCTGATCTTTCTTCAATAGACTTAGCAATTACATTATTTTATTCTTTGAAATATTTCCATTTTATGGTAAAGATAGACTTTGGGTCTGCCCTTCACTGGAATATCTTGGGATATTTTGTTGTGTCTGAGCATGATTATGGAGACTGAGTTTAGCTGATTGACATTAATGATGACTGGCCAGATTGCCTTGTTCTGTGCCCTCCATTACTTGTGATCAGCTTGTTGGCTGAATGTGAATAGGGTTTAGTTTATTGCATGTCTAGCTGTCATGATGCCAAAACCAGTTGTGTTTAGTCAGAGGTACCTGAGTGAATGCCATCTGCAGTCAGGTCTCTAAAATGAGTTGAAGCTGTAATTGACTTGGGTGTTAGAGCAGATATATTCATGGGCTTTTAAAATCATTCCTCTCTAACTCTGCGCAAACCAGCAGCAAAGTCATTGACATAAAGCCCTTATCACAAAAATCCACAGCGGCCATTTATTCCTCCTCAGGCATATCTGCTGGGGTAGATATTTTCACTTCTTTGTCATTCTGAAGGCAGTCAATCGTTTAATTTTTCTTGGCTTTATCTTCCTGAAGTATGCCCTTGGCTCAGGAGGCAGAAGCACAAGGTGAGTCATGTGTCCTCATGCTTCATCTATTGAGTGATGACATATTGCCTGGTCCTGTTCCAACCCACCTTATGGTTATGGGTCTGCACCATGGTTCAGAGGCAGACAAAAGCTCAACTTTCCACTTCAAGCTGATAACAAGATGTGTTCATAATTAACATGGCAATAAATTTAGTGTTCTGTTAAGTATAGGAAAATAGTTTCTGATCTCTTTTAAACTAGAGAAGGGTAGATTTAGATTGGACATTAGAAAGAAGTCCTTTAATATTTAGGGTGGTGAAACACTGAAACAGGTTGCCCAGGGAGGTGGTAGAGGACCCATGCCTGGAGACATTCAGACTCAAGCTTGATGAGGCTCTGAGCAACCTGATGTAGTTGAAGATGTTCCTGCTCCCTGCAG
>JANIJG010017702.1:0-10663 GCA_024611175.1 Megaceryle torquata | reverse complement strand
CGCGGCCCCCCCCCCCCGCGCACGGGCGCCCCGGCCACCCGCGCGCCACCCCCAACGGGCGGCCGGCCACCCCGCCCCCCCCCCCCCCCCCCTCCCCCCCCCCCCCCGTGCCCGTGCTCCCCCCGCCCGCCCGGCCCCCCCCGGTCCGCCCGCTGCTCACCGGCTCGGCGGCGGGTGCGGCGGGTGCGGCGGGTCCCCCTCGGCAGCGGGGGCGGCCCCGGGGTCCCCGCCCGCGGCTCCGCCCGCTCAGCCGCCGCTCGCAACAAAGGGGCCGCCCCGCCCGGCCGGCCCCGCTCCGCCACCGCCGCCGCCACCGGCCCCGCTCCGGGGGTCCCCAGCAGTCCGGGGGAGGCGGCGGGGATTGGGGGTGGGAAGGCAGTCTGCCCCAGTTCTGGGGTGCGGGAACTTGGGGGACCCTGGCTCAGCGTCAGGGGAGGGGAGGGCCCGGTGGGGGCTGGTCGGGGTATGCGCCCCGCACGGGGGATGCCCGAGAGGATGGCCGGGGGGCTGCTGGCACCGGGCCGGCACTGCCCCCTGCCCCCGGCAGGGCCGCATTCTGCCATCGGCACAGTGAGGGGCTCAGCCACTCCGTGGGCTGGGCTGGGAGTGTGGATTTGGGGAGGGGGAGCACAGGGGGCCCTGCTGGGGGTGCTGCGGGGACACCCAGCGTGTGTGCACATGGGTGTGGGCGTCACCTTGGGGTCCTCGTAGTGACAAGCAGCTCTGGGCGTTTTGGGGTAACGCTGGGCATCCCAGCACAGCTCTGTGTAGTTGGGGGTAGCCCACGGCTCCCAGTGTCCCCATGGTGGCACACTTGGAGCTGGAGGCTGCTGCCTGGAGGTTGGGGGGTGTGCAGAGGTACCAAGAGCTCGGGGGGGCGAGGGGATCCAGGCAGTAGGAGCCAGTGGCCCTGGCAGGGGTGGGCAGGGTGGGAGGCAGTTGTGCCCTGGGCACCAAGGAGTGAGCAGGGCAGGGGGCTGAGCTGGGCAGCACACGGTCATGCTCCAGCGTGGGGGGCCAGCAAGCAGAGCCCCCTGGCCCCTAAGCGGAGCTGTGACAGCAGTACCAGCCCTCCCATGGAGCCAACATTGTGGGCAACAACCTGCTGCCCACCAGGGCCACGGAGCCCCTGTCAGCCCAGCATGATGTGCTGTGTCCCCCGAGCAGCTGTGCCAGCCCCCACCTCACCTTGTACCACGTGGGCACCTCTCGGCCGTGCCACCGGCTGCAGGCCTGCAGCACAGAGCGGTACCCACGAGGGAGGCCCACGCTTGGGGACAGCACCGTTTGTGCCAGGAAACACTGGGCATTGTCCCACTGGGCTCTCCCTGGTGCTCCCCTCCCGGGGGCAGACCTAGGGCAGTGGAGCACGTGTGTACAGACCTCCCCTCCAGCTCCTCACTCATCCTCTGGCTGGGGTCTCAGTGCCCCCAGCCTGCTGTCCCTCCCAGGACACGTCACTGCCCAGAGTCCTCCCCAGCCAGCCCTGGAGGACCCTTCAGGAACATGTTGCTGCCTGAAGGCACCACAGCCAGCCCCAGGGGACCCTCCTGGGACACATCACTCCCCAGAGGCCCCACAGCCAACCCTGACAGCCCTGGGAGACCCGTCCTGGACTCATCACTCCCCAGGGGACCCACAGCCAGCCCCAGGGGACCCTTCAGGGTCATGGCACTGCTTGGAGGCACTGCAGCCAGCCCCAAGGGACCATCCAGGTCTCTCCCTGGAGGTTCCACAGGCAGGGCCCTGCAGCCATCTCTGCCATCCCCGGGGGACCCTCCTGGGGATGCATCACTGCCCAGAGGCTCCCACAGCCATCTTTGCCAGCCCCTGGGGACCCTCCCTGGGCCAGCCATGCTTGGGTGAAGGCAGACTGGCCGCAGCCCGCTGCATGCAAACTGTTCTCCCTCCAGGGCTGGAGCTCTTTGTCTGCCGGCCGCCCTTCCCTGGGCCGGTGCCACATGGCCGCTCTGCGGGGGCACGGCCGCCGCGCTGGCGTGACCTCGTCCCTGCGAGAGCCGCGGTCACTGGGCGGCTCTGACCGCGGGGCCAGAGCGAGGGCAGCTGGAGGGGGTCAGCGGCATGGCCGGGAGCAGCTGCGCAGACCCCCAAGGCCCTGCAGTGCTGGTCACGCAGGACGGGGTGCCACGGGGAGGGCAGTGGCATCGGGGACGCCCAGCGCTGCCCAGAGCAGTAGGTGCTGCCCCCCCCCCCCGGCTGGCTCTGGTTAATGTTAAAGCCAGGCAGACGTCAGCACGCCCGCCCGGCCCCCCATCCCCTCAGCTCTGGCAGGACTGTTTTTCCTCCCGGAGTGGGATCTGCCCATTCCCTGTGACTAAAAAAAGCCATAGGCTTGGCCGGTGCCGAGGGACGTCAACCCTCCCGGGCCGAGGGGCCCCCCGGCCACCCCAGCTCCCGGGCACCTTCTCGGGGTGTCCCTGGGGTGCATCACCCCCCTTCCTTCCTTCCTTCCTCCCCGCAGTCAGGCGAGGCAAATGTGCCCCCCGGGGAAAACGCTCCGTCCCCGCAGCCATCCGACCACCCTGAGTGACACGCTGGCATGTGTCGGATCCCTCGCTTCCATGTCACGACATGGCCTGGGCTCAGCGGGCAGCGTGTCCCCAGCACTGGAGGGGGTGACGGGGGGGGGGGGGAAAGGTCCCTTCGCTAGCAACGAGGGACTGCCCTAAACCCTGCTGCTCCTCACACCCCACACAGAGCAAAGTCCGGGGAAGAAAGGGGGATGGGGTGGGATTCGCACAGTGGGGGGACACCCACCCACCCTTGCCACCCTGTCCCAAGCATCCCGGTGAAAGCTGACACCACGGTCACCTTGTGCTTTGTCACTCGTTGCACCCAGCACGTGCCGATTCACCCCCCGCAACCCCCTACAATTTTGGGGGGACGCGACACCCCCCTCATGCACACCCCTCCTCACCCCGGGGGTGTTTTGCAGATAGGGGGGATGCGGCCGTAGGCCGGGACCCCCCGCGGAGCCCCACGAGTGCCCCTCAGGGGCCCCATGCTGCGGCCCCGCGCTCGGACCGCCCCGGGGCGGAGCGATCCACCCCCCCCTCCACCCGCTTCCACCGCCTCCACCGCCTCCACCCCCCCCCACGTCGCGTCTGCCCCGTCGCGCCCCGCCATGGCCGCCCGGTACCTCCGCGCCCTCCCGGCGCTGACTCGCCTGCCCCTCGGCCCCCTCCCCGCCTGCTCCGTGGGGCAGCGACGACACTGTGAGTCGGGGGGGACACTTTGGAGAGGGAGCATGTCCTTGGGGACACAGAGTGGGGGTCGTACGCTGGGTCGGGGAAGGGGTTTTGTGGGGGGGAGGGGATCGCAACGGGATTCGTCCCCCCGCTTACAGCCGGTCCCGGGGGGGGCGGGTACCGGTAATGGACCCACGCGGGGTTTTGTACCCGGCTCTGGTACCGGGAGGGGTTTGTTCCCAGTTCGACGCGGGGTTTTGTAGCCGGGTCTTGTTCCAGGGGGGATGTTGGTCCTGGTCCCGGTTCCACGGGGGTTTTTGCCCCGCAGCTTGTAGCCGGTTTGACCCTGGCTGAGTCTTTTTCTGGTCCCAGTCACGTGCGGAGTTCTGCAGCCCAATTTGGCCCCCAGAAGGGTTTGCTCCCGGTCCCGGACCTAGTCCCACCTAGAGTTTGGCAGCCCAGCTGCTCCCACGTCCCACCCCGGGGGGTCCCCGGGGGTCCAGAGAGTCCCAGTCCCATATGTGGTTTTGCAGCCCGACCCCCCAGCCATGTTTGGCACCCAGAGGGGTTTGTTCCAGGTCCAGGTCCCGTGCAGGGGTTTGCACCCGGTCCTGGCCCTGGTGCTGCTCTCACGTGGGGTTTTGCAGCCCGGCTCGCACCCGGCTCCCGCCCCAGAGGGGTGTGCGCCCGCTCCCGGGGGGATCTGCATCCTGACCGGTGCCTGAGCGGGATCTGCACCCAAGTGGGGTCTGCGCCCTGATCTGCACCTGGCCCTGAGCAGAGGTGTCACCCCAGCCCTTCCAGATGGGGTTTCCTGGTCCCCGTGGGACAAGTACTGCCCCCACACCGTGGTGCCGAGCAGCGGTGCAGAGCTCGGGGCTGGTGCCAGTGGGGCAGGTGCCAACGGGGCAGGTGTGTGCCCCTCACACCCCACTGCTGCTGCTCCCCAGATGCTGACAAGCGGATCAAGGTGGCCAACCCGGTGGTGGAGATGGACGGGGATGAGATGACGCGGATCATCTGGGCCTTCATCAAGGAGAAGGTAATGGGGTCCTGCCAGGGAGGGGTGGGTGGGCATCGTGCGAGCAGAGCTGGTGGGTGCTGTCCAGGGGAAAAGGTGGCTATTGTACAGGGGACGGGCAGTCCCTGCATGCTGCCGTCCCCGTCCGTCTGTCCTCCATCCGTCCTTCGGTCTGCAGGAAGCAGGTGGTGAGATCAGTGCAGCTTCCGGAGGGACCTGGAAGCGAGGAGGTCCCAGGCAGGGGGGACCGTCCCGGGCAGGCACCGCAGCTGGGCTGGGGGCCAGGGCTGGCTGTGCCCCCAGCGCACGGTGCTGCTCCCTGGGCACCCCACAGTGTGTCTCCCCCCTGCCTCTGATGCTCTCCGGGGCCCCCCCAGCTCATCCTGCCCAACGTAGACGTCCAGCTGAAGTATTTTGACCTGGGTCTGCCGCACCGGGACAAGACGGACGACCAGGTCACCATTGACTCGGCGCTGGCCACCCAGAAGTACAGCGTGGCTGTGAAATGTGCCACCATCACGCCAGATGAAGCCAGGGTGGAAGGTGGGCAGGGGGCGAGGGTGGAGGGGTTGCCAGCAGCCCCCTGGGGTCCTGAGCCCCCCGTGTGTGCTCGGCCCCTTGGGTCGGCTGTGCCACCACCCCCAGTGCAGGCTTCTGGTGGGGTTGGGGGCTGTGCCATAGCCTGGGCTGGGGCCCTGTGCTCAGTGCGGTGCCTCCCCCATCCCCCAGGGTGCTCGAGGGTGCTGCCAGGCCCCCATGGACATGGGCTTGGGGACGGACGAGCCTCTGCCCAATGCCCGTCTGGCTGGCTGTCCCTCCTTGGATGGCAGGGTGCTCTGGCTGCAGCCCACGGCACAGAGGAGCTGGGGTGGGGGCTGGCAGGGGCTGGGAACTGGGCTGGGGTCACCACTGGGGCTGTGCCTGGCATGGGAGGAAGTCACCTGGGGGCCTCATCTCTGCACACCCCAGAGTTCAAGCTGAAGAAGATGTGGAAGAGCCCCAACGGCACCATCCGGAACATCCTGGGGGGGACGGTTTTCCGAGAGCCCATCATCTGCAAGAACATCCCCCGCCTGGTGCCCGGCTGGACCAAGCCCATCACCATCGGCAGACATGCCCACGGTGACCAGGTGAGCCCGGCGCAGCGGCCGCCCGCGTCTCAGGGGTGCCTGGCAGCTCCTGATGGACCCCGCCCCACGCTCTGCCCTGCCCCTTGCAGTACAAAGCCACCGACTTTGTGGTGAACAAGTCCGGCACGTTCAAGATGGTCTTCACGCCCAAGGACGGCAGCGGGGTCAAGGAGTGGGAGGTGTACAACTTCCCTGGGGGCGGCGTGGGCATGGGCATGTACAACACCGACGAGGTAACGGGGTGGCCCGGGGGCAGCCGGCGGGGTCCCTGTGGGGCGGCATGTCCTGCCACCCGTGGTGGACCTGGCCAGGCTGGTGGGACGGGGTCCCATGGGGATCCGTGCGCTTCCCTTGCAGTCTATCTCAGGCTTCGCTCACAGCTGCTTCCAGTATGCCATCCAGAAGAAGTGGCCTCTCTACATGAGCACCAAGAACACCATCCTCAAGGCCTATGACGGGCGCTTCAAAGACATCTTCCAGGAGATCTTTGATAAGTATGGACATGGAGGTGCTCAGGCTGCTGTGGAGGGAGTGCTGCCCTGGGGGTTGTTGCCCAGGGGCTGGCAGTGGGACCTGGCCTGGGGTGGGCACAGCTGATGCCTGCCCTGGGCTCCCAGGCACTACAAGACAGAGTTTGACAAGCTGAAGATCTGGTACGAGCACCGGCTCATTGACGACATGGTGGCCCAGGTGCTGAAGTCCTCCGGTGGCTTTGTCTGGGCGTGCAAGAACTACGACGGGGATGTCCAGTCGGACATCCTGGCCCAAGGTGGGGCAGTGTGGGGGAGGTTGGGGTGCTGTGGGGTGGGCCACCTGTGGTCACCCTCCTGGGGCAGGTCTGACCCCCATCCCACCACAGGCTTCGGCTCCCTGGGGCTGATGACCTCCGTCCTGGTGTGTCCGGACGGGAAGACCATCGAGGCTGAGGCAGCTCACGGCACCGTCACCCGCCACTACCGGGAGCACCAGAAGGTGGGTGCCCCGTGCCCGCGGGGGGCTGCCTGCAGCGAGGTGCCCACGCCAGGCAGCTGAGCGCGCTCTCCATGCAGGGACGACCCACCAGCACCAACCCCATCGCCAGCATCTTCGCCTGGACGCGCAGCCTGGAGCACCGGGGCAAGCTGGACAGTAACCCCGACCTCATCAAGTGAGTTGGGGGCTGGGGGACACTGCCAGCAGCCACCCCTGGCACCACCCCCCCAGCTACGGTGGTGTCCGCGGCGCAGGGGCGCCGGCTCCACTGGAGCTGCGTGCGCTGTGCCGTTCCCAGCTTTGCTCAGACGCTGGAGAAGGTCTGCGTCCAGACTGTGGAGAGCGGGACAATGACCAAGGACCTCGCCGGCTGCATCCACGGCCTTGCCAAGTACGTGCAGCACATGGGGCAGTGTGGAGCGGGGCAGCCGCCTGCAGCGACGGTGGGCCGGGCACATGGGGTGGTCACTGGCCATGTGGGGTGACTACTGGCCACGTGGGGTGACTACTGGCCATGTGGGTTGGCTGCTGGCCTCCGGACGGTCCCTGGGGACTTGGGGTGTCTATTTCCAGCTCGGCTGGGCAGTGGCCAGGGCGTATGCCCCGGGCGGTGCTGCCAGCCCCGGCTCTGCCCCTCCCAGACAGGCTGGGACCACCTGGGGACCACCCAGGGACCGCCCCCCCAGCCCCTCTCTCTGCCTCTCCCCAGTGTGAAGCTGAATGAGCACTTTGTGAACACCAATGACTTCTTGGATGCCATCAAGAACAACCTGGACAAAGCCCTGGGCAAGTAGAAGGATGACGTGGGTGGGGGCAGCCACCCAGCCCCGGTGTCACTGTCCCCGGGATGGACGTGTCCCCAGCACAGCTCACCAACAGTTGAATAATTTTTATAAGCGGTTTTCTTATGAGTGTTTTTAAAACTTTTCTAGGGGTGTGTAGGGGTGGGGGGGGGGGGTGCAAGTCCTGCACTGATTCATGTAGCCACCCCTGGTGGTGCCAGCAGCCATTAAACACCTCCCTGGGCCATGGCGCGTCGCGGTTGGTGGCACGTCGTGGGCGGTGGCACAGCGTGGTTGGTGGCACAGCTCTCGCGAGGGGGCACGGGGCGGGTGCCGGCCGCAGCAGGCAGCCAGCAGCTAAAGAACACGCATTTATTAGAATTATTGCTAAAACTCTTAAAATTCACGTTAAAAAAAACAACCAAAAGCAGCAGGGCTTTGCAGAGGGGGTCTTTGCCTTGCAGGGGGAGGGGATGCCAGGTAGTCATGTGGCTGCTGCCATGAGACCCCTGTCCTCATGCCACAGCCCCCCAGTGCCAGGGAAGCCCCCTTGGCTTTTTGGTAATAGGACTGAGGTAGCGTTGGGGGGGCGGGGGGTGCTGTGGTGGCTGGGAGGGGGCTGCAGCCAGCTCTGTCCTGCCCCAAGGCTGGAGGAATTGGGGGGGAATAAGTGATGGGGAGATGGGAGGGGGGCACCCTGGGGGCTGGGAGCCCTGAGGGCTGAGTGGTGTTATGCCCCACCCTGAGCTGGTCAGGGGCTTTGGGAGAGGGTTGGACAATACCCTGCCCTGGGGAGCACAGTGGGACCTGCACCTATGTGGGGGGCATCATCTCGGGGTCCCCAGACCCTGTGCCAGGGCCCCACCCCAGCTGGACCCTGGCTCCTGCTGCAGCCTCCCAGGAGGGGCTGGTGGGACCCTGCAGTGGGTGCTGCCTGGCCCCCTGTCCCGCAGCAGGGAAGGGGGGGGGAGACAGGAGGGTGGTCTCAGACACCCCCCCCCCCAGTGGTGCCCCAGCTCCTTTCTCCCCCCACCTCAACATGAGGAGCAGAAGAGGAAACCTCCCCCCCACCCAGGGTGTCCTGAGACCCACAGCAGCTCGCAGGGGTGACGAGGGGGTGAGGGCAGCACGGAGAGCGTCTGTGGTTAGTGTGGTCCTGCCCGCACTCAGCTGCATCACTGGTGGCGAGACCCCCCCTCTGGTCCTCAGCACCGCCCCCCAGCAGCATCGCAGCCCCAACCCCGCGCACAGACCACACACGTTACACAGATTTACAAAGCACATTGGTTGAAGGAAACTGAACTCGGTGAAAAGATAAAATCCAACCACGCGGCACATCTGAAAAAAATAAATTACTTTCAAAATACCATCATTTGCTCAAGTGGAACAGGGTTGGGGGCTGGTTTTTTTTTTGTTTTTTTTTTTCCTCCTTTAAATCCTCCTCTGGCTGCTGCCGCTCTGCACCCAGAGCTGCTGCTGCCTCCGAGCTCTACCGTAAGAAAATATTCTGGTTTGCATGTGCCCCGTGGCCCCGCGCCGCAGCTCTGCCGGTGCCAGCCCCCAGCCCATGCCAGAGCGCGCGGGGCAGCTGGCGCCTGGCCTGAGACAGGGACCGGCGAGAGCCGCCAACCCCCCTCCTCCTGCGGGCAGGGGCGGGGGGCACCCAGGAGGTAGAATAAGTAATAATGCTCATCATCTTCTGGGACGTGCCCGCCCCTGCCCGGGGCTTGGGGGACGCCGGAGGAAGGGCGAGGGCAGGGGTACGGCCCCGGCTCACCCCGCGGCCTGGGGCGGGCAGGGGCAGGGGCAGGGAGGCCGGCGCTGGGTGCCAGAGCTGCAGGGGGGCAGCTGGGCACAGTTCGGCACGACCTCCCCGGGGCAGTGGGGATGGACGTGCTGATGGCGAGAGCTCTGCCGAGCCCGGCGCCCAGCCCTGGCCGCACCGGCTCAGGGTGCCCCTGCCCTGCGCTGCCCTCTCCTCCTGCCTGCACCCGGCTGTTTGGCCGCCCCTGTTTTCTCCTTCACCAAGCTCGGCCGGAGCCCCCTGTCCCGGCGTGGGGGTGCAGGTCTGGCCGGGTGCTGCGGGCCACCGGCAGCAGCTCCTCTCGCCACGCAAAGTCCACGCAGCCTCCTCCAGCCTCGGCTACAACATGTTGTAATAGGCCATCTCCTTCATGGCCTGCTCGGTCAGGGCGTGCTCGTCTGGGGGGTTGCCCACCCCGCCGTAGCCATAAGAGTTCTCCTCCTCGAAGTCATCCATCTCCTGCTGCCCATCCAGCTCAGCGTGGTCGGCCCCAGCCAGGTCCATCATGGGATCTGGGATTCAGCACAGGGACACCTGATGATGGGCCTGCATGAAGGTCCTGGGCCAACAGCACCCTCCTCCCTGGGCAGCTCGGGTTTAGACCCCAAAGTCCCTCAGGAGCTGCAGCTTTGCTCGAGCCAGGCCACTCGTGGGGGACTCTTGGCTCAGGGGGTCCCCAGCAATGTGCCGCAGCAGATGCTTGGCTGGGCTGGGAGTTGTCTGAGGTGGGGAGGACAAGGGCAGGAAGGGGGGATCCTGCTGGGTGCCCCTGGGCACCGAGCTGCTGGGGAAACCCAGGGGATGAAATGGCCTGAGCTGGTCCAGGGGTCTGGCCCTAAGATGGAGCGTCTGTGCCAAAACCTGTCAGGAGCACTGCCTGACCCCCCCGGGGCCTTTGGGCAAGGGCAGAGGGGGCAGCAGGGGCAAGAGCAGCATGATTTGCACCTCCCACCTTGCACAGCCCTTTGACCAAAGGCACAGACACCGTGTCACCAGAGAGCACCGTCCTGTCCCGAAGCCTCAGCCTCGATGGCTCCCTGAGGGGCTATTTCTTCTAACTTACTTTTTAACTGAAATTTATTTGCATTTGTGGTCAATTTATGAAGCTCTGTCAGCTCCCGCCTGGCACCTCTCCTGCGAGGACGGGTGCTTGGCTGGGGACACAGCGCGTGTCACCCAGGGTGCTGGCAGGATGCACAAGCAGCCCTTGAGCGACAGGACCTCAGCTTGCCCAAAGGCACCTGCCGGAGCCACCGAGGCACAGCCCATTCCAGCCAACAGCCAAGGGCCAGGCGCTGCCTGGACACCACAGTTCCCAGTCTGCGATGGGCAGTGCCAGGGACTGGCCGCAGCCCGAACCCACCTTGGCTGTCCAGGCTGATGTCCATCACCCCGTGCTTGACCTTCATGTGCCGGCTGAGGTTGCCCTTCAGGTTGAACTTGCTGGAGCAGTAGGGACACTTGAAGGGCTTGCTCCCGGCGTGCAGGTGCATGTGGCCCAGCAGGTTGTACATGCGGTTGAAGGACTTTCCACAGACCTGCAGCAACGGTTCTGGGTTCAGTGAGGGCTTTCCCCCCACCCCCCACCCCTGGTAGAGCTGGTGCTGCCTCAGGGATGTGGGCTTGACATAGAACCAGGGTTTGGTTGGCAGAGCCCTTTCAGCTCATGGAGCCCAACCGTTCCCCCAGCACTGCCAGGGCACCACTGACCCATGGCCCTCAGCACCACAGCTCCACGGGGGGCT
>JANIJG010017700.1:0-12777 GCA_024611175.1 Megaceryle torquata | reverse complement strand
AATAATTAAAAAAATAGAATATATACAAATATATACAACACCACTATTGAACCCAACCCCCCGATGGTAATTACATCACTGTCACCAATGATGCTGTGGAGCAGGCACTGAGGAAGTCCCAGCCTGGGCTCTGCAGCAGACAGGAGCTGTGTTCAGGAGCTGGATTCTGGTACAGGATTCAGGAACACACCGATTAGGATTGAAGGCAGAATGGACAGAGTCCCCCTGGGATTCTCTGAGGAAGGAACCAAAAGAGGACCTGAGCCAAGCTGAGCAAAGCTGGCGAAGTGGCCCAAGAGGGGAGAAGATCCCTTAAGGCCCTAGAGAGATAGACCCTCCAGACCCCTCAGCTTTATACCGAATACAACACATATGGGCTGGAATACCTCATTGGTCAGTTTGGGGGTCACCTGCCCTCTCCGCTCTTCCTGCAGGTGCAGCCTTTCACTTTCCTGCACCCCCCAAAGTGGTACGCAAAGTCCAGCAGTGGCCTTGGTCTGCACACCAATCCTTGGTAGTAACTCTAAACATGGGGTGTTATCACTGCTAGAAGCTGACACTGTGAAAACAGGCTGCTAATTTCAGAAAGTGCAGTTAGAAGAACTGAGCTGAAAAGTAAAATTACTGAACAGAATTAGTTCTGTTCTCACTCAAAACAGGACAACAGACTAAACCAAAATTATTATTTCTACCTTTTAAACTGAAAACCATTTCTATCTGATCAGATTTTGAAAAATTTGAAAGGGTAATGGATAAAAAACAAAACAAAACAAAACAAAAAACAAACCCCACAAAACAAACCAAATGCCTAGAAGACTGAATATGTAATTCAGCCTGGGACAAGGCCAGAATGAATACACAGAAACATGTCTATTGATATTTCATACATATATTTTCCAAATGTAGAAATTAAATCCTTGCCTGTGTTTACCCCTGTTTCACCTAATCAAAATTGTCTAGTGAATAAATTTAAAGATTAAAACATTACAGTCATTCAAAATGATTATAAAATATATATATAAGAACCTGGAATTTAAACCCTCAGAGCAATGAAATTATGAAACTGCACTAAAAATAGTGCAACTGTGCAGATTTATGTTATTCAAGGTATGGCCTTAATTGTCCCATTTTTGATAAATTAATCTACGCAACTGTTCAAGTATTTACTTCTGTTATCTTTTTCTTGTCTTCAAGGAAAAGTGCAACAATTAGAACTCATACCTGAAAGCAGTTTCAAGAGAAAGATATCAAATTTGCTATGTCTAGCTTTAAAAATGCAAATTAGTCACCTTCCCTCACCTGCCTACAAAAAAAGAGTTCCTCTATCTGAACTTCTGTATTGACTGAATAACCCGAAACAGCCTACTGATCAGATTAGACACAAGTTAATTAACTTCTGTTAGTTAACTTAGTTAACTACATCACCTCATGACTTATTACAAGCCATCACATGTCTCACAGAGCGGTGCCTCCATTATGGGCAATGACACTACTAGGTGATATGTCATGTTCAGAAAGTGCCATTTCTTTAATTGCCTGTCACTACAAAACATTCCTGTTTTAAATAACAACACACCACAACTTTCTTTTCATGAGTGATTTGTACAGTTCCACGTTGAATCTTAGAGGAAAGGAAGAACAGGTAAGTGGCTTGAAAGGAAAGTTGTCAAACAGCTATGCTGAACAGAGCAGAACAGAAATGGGCACACCTTCCTTAATCAAATGGCCTCCAGAAATGTTATCATATTAGGAAGCTCATCCAGAAGGACTGTTAACAAATATTGGCTTTCAGTAAAGCTGCTGGTAAGAACAATTTGCTTGTGAAGGATACTGGTGCTCTTATGCACACCTCCGAGAGTCTGCCCCTTTGCAACTCTCAGTGAGAATGAGATGACCCAACCAGAGCAATGGCCTTTCAAGTTCAATTGCAGAGTATTTTGGAGCAGGGTTAAACCCTGGTCATTTTGCAACTTCTGGAATTCCTTGAGCAGGGTCTAGAGGATGGGACTTAGTGAGGTTATGCCTGATTCCTACCTATTTGAGTCAGCACATCTCTTTCCAGTTTCTGAGCTACTGAGTACATGCACTGCCCCTTTCTCATAGTATGAGTCTCTCAGCTGGGTTCCTGGAAAAACTGAGCATAGATGGGTCTGGTTTATACAAATGGGTGTTTGGACATGGTTTCCCATATTTTTTATTTGTGGAAACAGACAAGTAGTTGACTTGAAACATGATTAGATTAATCCTAAAACGAATGGTAAAATGAAATTAAAGGTAGAAATTAGATTCAGAGTGCTTTTTGGTAAAATTTGATAAACCACCACCCCCATCTCACCACAATCCCCCCTGTAATTACAGACTACAGTGATTAAGGATATTTTCATGGACTGTCACTGTCTCTAGCCTACCTTCATCTTGTCCAAATGTCTCCAGTAGAGTATAAACAGTGAACACAGCTATCTGTGCAGAGATCAAAAGACAGAGGAACAGCTATGTGCTTTCCTATAGAGCTATTCTATAGGCTCAACACCAAATTTACAAAAATCATCACCCATCTACAAGAAAAGAAACCGGGCATTTATATAATAACACAATTGCATAGTCCTCATACAGCATTTCAGCTTTGAAGACTATGGTTCAATTGTGGCACAGGTTACGCTTTAAAAGAATTTGATACTGTCAGCCTTATGTCTAAGGCCTGTTTATTTCACATGTTGAAAGCATCAAACAGCTTGCTGCAATTCGCAACTGTAGCTAAAAAAAGAGGACAAAGCATTACATTATAGTGGCATTAAAACCATCCAAGTACAAAATCTTCTATGAAAAGAACTGGCAGAAGAAGTGCAAGGGGTGGGCTGTTTGAAAAACAACAGCTGTACAGCCAATATGTCTCAGTCTTGTCTGTAGCTTCTCCAAAACTTTAGCCAAAATGTATTCAAAGTTAAATGTGAAACAAGTACTTCCCCTTTTAATTTAAATTTTTTTTGCCTAATTCTATTTTTCTAGTGATTTTCAAGCCTCCTTGGTTCAGTTCACCACTAGCACACCTTCTAGGAACATTTTTGGAATAGATTTTTAAGTACATTTAAAAATCCAATTGGGCGTACCAAAAACCAAATCCAAAGGCACTGAGGCAGTTTTAGAAATTTCTTATTATCTAGAAAATTTTTACTTGAAAAAAACCCAGAAATTACAGCATTGAACACATGTTCCACAGAACTCATATAAGAAAAAAAGCAATCTCTTTTCCTCACCATGGAGATTGAGATGAATTTTTCTAAGAGGCTTATCTTCTCTCAGCTTGCTATTCCAGTCAGTCTTAGTGACTTTGATGATACAAAATTAAGTTAAATCAAGACTTCTAGAAAATCCCAGATCAGTTGTCAATTAAACAGGAAGAATAATCTCTTGCCCATATAGAAACTGAGGTCCTTGACTGAAGACTAAACAAGCAATTTTCATTATTCTGTGTCTATTTTACAAGACTTAGAGTTTTTGGATGGCCATTTAGCTGGTAGTGATATCTGTCGTAAACAGACTCACTCATCAGGGATTTAACATAAGCCAGATTTATTTTTTATCAATACTCAGCTTTGGTACTTCTGATAAGCTTCCATGACAGTGGAACAATTACAAGACTTGAAAATAAATAATGCTTTAGTCAATTAGACCTTATTTTTAAAAAGGCAATTCAGAGATTTAAAGTAATTTGGATTTTTTTTCTTTCAGTAATTATTCTGACGTATTCCTTGTTGTTGAGCCAAAACCTCTCATAGGTCAAAGAAGACTTGATGACATTTCTTGGATCATCAGATCCAACTTCTTTTGGTGTTAACCATTTAACAAAGCCCTGCTCACACATTTTTCAACAAGCGGTTGTAGATGGAAAAGATATCAGGATATCTGATCTCACAATAGAAAGGGGAAGGTGGGAAAGAAATAACCAATTATCAGGAAGAATTTGGGGAGTCTTTATAACCTTCATATCATTGTACATGTAATTAAGAGCTAAAAGGAAGGCTGAAATTGGATTGGGTTATTTTTTAAATGATAAAATTATCAAGGCTTTTCATGAAAAGCTGTATGGTGGGACATTTTACTACCAATATAACTCGACACTTTGACCTAGCAGCTGAGGATTTATACATCTCTTTTTGATTGTGGTTTCTTTTCAGCAAATGCAGACATGAATATTTAACTCTGAGGCCTCTAATTTTATTAGATGGAATACAGTTAAATACTGAGAAGGCATTAACCTCTATTAAGACCCAGGTACTCTGTAAATATCACATTGTACTTACTATTCTATTCATAAATGGAAAGACAAAACTCTGCTTTTTCAACATCTAAGGAAGCCTGTTCAGCTTACTGAGTTCTCTATTTTCTATGCAATCAAATTAGATCAAGAAAGATGTTCCAGGCAGTACAGGGGTGATATCTCTTGCCTAAAACTATGCATTAAACTTTTACAAGGTACGAAGGTCTACAAAGGAAAATGTTAAATCAACACTGAAAAACATGAAAAACATTTACATACTAGTGCTTTTTCAAAGCTTTCTATGACAGTTCTGTACTAAACCAGACTATAAGATTGTAACAATCTTGCAATATTTTGAGCTTAATATTTAATACATTTTCATTTTCTTTTACAGATTATAGAATAGACACCAAAACCTACTACTTAGATCTGGAGAGACATAATCGAAAGTTTTAGAGTCTGTTTCTGTTTTTGTTTCTGATTTGCTGTTTGAAGATAGAAAAATCACTTTAGTTTATAGGCCTGCCTGAAAAATTATAGATATATAAATTCAATTTCAAAAAGTTTGTGAGCCTTGCTTCACATTCTTCTCAAACTGTTGTACTAGGGAGTCGATAAAATCATTGTATTGGGGCGGGGGTTCGGGTGGTGGGAAGGACATTGATAATGGTTCAATAAGGGAATGTAACCCTTTTTATTTATACAACACTGGCAAACAGATATTTCTGTTATATTCATCGAGAAAGGTAAAAACTTGGTGAGTATATTTCAGCCCTCCTAAGGAGTTCCAAACTGGTCTCTTCGACTGCCTGCTAGTCATTATTTATCACATGTGATTTGTGATCTAAGCCAACTGACATATTTTTTTCTGCTATCCCAAAAAAAGATGCCTAAAACATCCTAAACAGGAAAACAGAGAACAGTAAATAACGTGTAGTGAGCAACAGATACGAGCATTAGTGCATGACCAACTTTGTTCCGATTGAAATTCAGGTGGCACTCAGTCTCCAAAAATAGTGCATCACATGAACATTCATGCTTGGCAAGCAGGGTATTTCATAAGGGTTGAATGCAAAAAATTTCAGGGGATTCGCAACAATGTCGTTAATATTGTTTGTTAGTATTAATCTGTTTTCATGTCTTTGGAGAGTCTTGTATGAGAATCTATAAATATACATGGAGTGTATATTTTCCTTGATATCTAAATCTTTTCTTTAGATAAAAAGGGCAATCATGTATCTACAAAAACACTCGGGGAATGCTTTCTTTGTATTTTACATTCCTTTTAATTTACATCTATCACAAAATACACATATGTAATTACGCCCTGCATGACCTGTAAATTGAAGAATTACAATAACTTCCTACCTTAGGTGCAGGGAGTAGATAGAATTTCATAAGCATTCACTGTAAAACCCATTCCCAGAGTACAGATCCATGAGAGCATGCTTCTCTATACATTTTCTTCAGTTTTTAACTGAAGCTTAAATAATATCAGGGATCTTACCTGTGCTAGAGCTCAAAGTCAAAGTCACAAAACATTGCCAGCAAAAATACCCAGATTCTGATTTTATACTCCTCTCCCTGTCATTGTAATGATTATATTGGTAATGGGACAGACAAAGAGAAGTTAATAATCCACTGGTATTATCAGAATTACTTTGCCAAAGTTAGGTAGATTTAGATCATAGGGCACCATTCAGACAAGCAGAGCTAGTACCAAATCAGAACTTGAAGATGGTTTTCCTTCACAGCCCATCTAATGGGTTTCAGCCAGAGCTCGTTCTAAGTCTGTTCAAAAATCTTTTCTCCTGTGTTGTATAAGTCTAAATAATAAAAATACAGCTAACCATTTATTAGGAATTACAAACCCAGACCCTGGTTAGTCAACCAGGTTCCATGACCTTGACTGACCTCAGATAACTCTGTAAATCGAGCTGTACATTACCTGCAAATGTGTATCTCGTTTGAGTACATGTGATCCTAAATCAATCTGATACAGAGCAGTTTTGCATCCACATCCTCTAACTTGACAGAAAGAGTATACTTCTGTTGCAACAGATCAGTAAAATTAAAATGCATCATTCATGTTCTAACTTCCTGTAATACAGACTATAATATATAGTTTATAATTTGTTAAGAATAAAATATTTTTGTAACATTTGGTTTTGCTATTTACTTACTTATGTATTATATGAGGTTTCTACTTTGCCGTTTTAAGAGGAACATAGAACTTTTCAGAAGAGGACAGAAGAAAGGCAGCTCTGGTCTTTGAAAGGGACCCAGGGGACATGCTTCAGAGGCCATAAAACTCAACAGAACTGAAGGGAACCTTTTTCTGGGACATCACCTCTACCTCCTGCAACTGGTGGTTGTACGTTTTCAGACATCCAGACTGTGAGTTGGAAAATCATCACTTTGTACACTTTAGTCCTTTATCACATAAACACTTTTGGAAATCACCTTTTATGACTGAAGTTTTGAAAATATCTCAAGAATAAAACCACAATGCCTTTCAAATAGTTCCTCAATAATTTATAATTTCCCATTGAAACTTATATACTTTCTTGAACTGACAACTTTATGTAAAACTCTGGAAAACAGCTAGTAATACTAAATTTATTTTTAGAAGATGCCTCCTATTAAGTAGTTTATTTTACATAGTTACAGCATTCCACTCAGATAGCTCAATAGCACTGAAGCCAGGCAAATAAAGTAATTTATTTTGTTGTTATAAATTGATCATGTAGTGGATTTTGATAAATCATCTCTTTTACTGTAACATAGAATTACTGAACACTGAAAATGTTCATGTTACTAAATAACACACTCAAATATATATTCTATGTTAATGCTGATATGAATTTTATACTGACTTAGATGCCAGAGTAATTATTTGTTTTCATCATCCTACAAGCCATCCGTGCAGAATGATTTATTGTTAAAACAGCATTTAAATGTAAGTTTATGACAGCACACATTATTTCTTTTCTGCAACTGACCAAAAATATCATAAGAATTTAGGATACAAATTTAACATAGCTAACAATTCACAGTTAATGAAATACAAATTGAGAAATTAAGTGCTATTTTAAAAATGGAGGAATCGAATATTTGTGTCTTACTATACTGACAATAACTATGAAACTCATTTTAGTTTAAGATGCTGCAAAGGGATCCCTGTGACAATGAACTTCCATTCATGAATGCCATTATTTCCACTGGAAAATTAAATTTCCAAAGAGCCAAACCACCTCAATTGAGAAGAAAGCTGGGGAAGGTGGGGAGACCCCTAACACCGTAGGGTGGTTGGTCAGTACTGCTCCAAAACCAATCATGAACATAATATATGGTTTTTAAGGCATCAAAGCAATTAAGAAGAAAAACATGTAAATGAATGGAATTTGAAAGTCATCCCACTCCTACTGAAAATCTTATCCATGTTATTCTGAGGGCATTAGAAAGATAAATGACATAAAGGAATATATTTTCAAAGACACAGAAGGACAAATAAGTACCCAATCCCATTAAAAGTTTTTGCCTGTTTGAAATAAATTCACTAGAAACAAATATAAAGCCTTAATTTATGGTGAAAACAGAAACAAATTGTTTTTCTCATAGCATTATGAATTGCAGTGCTAAACCGAAGAGGAGAACAATTTAGATAACCCTATCACTCAAACAGCGGAAAAAAAATCAGAAATTTTTGCATTGAACAAGTGAGTGATAGTAATGAGAAAGGTATCAAAATGACAGTACAGAGACATTCATTGAGATAAACCTACCCATAAGGAAGGCATTCACAACATCATGATGATGACTTTTCAGCAAGATGATGACATACAACTATTTGAAATCCTTCATGAAGAAATTCCCTTGAGCAGCACTGAGCACTTAGCAGCACTGAGTACTTTGTCTTAATCCAACAAAGCACAGAAAATACATGGAACAATGATTTTAAACACATTCTTAGAGATGAGAAGGTACTGTTTGATTTACTAAACAGTGGACAATTGAGCTTGTGCAGATTCTTCTAGAGATGAAGTTTAAATATTAATAGAATTTTTAACTTTTCTGTCTGATAGCAAAGTACCTAGAATACATAACAGCAAAACCAAAGTATCACAGGCATGTCCACAAACTTTTCATTCAAGCTCAAAATACTGATTTGCTTTAGTTTAGCTAAATGGCAACAACAGCATTTAAAATAAATTATCTTAATCTCTTCCCCCCTCCAACCACAAATCTTGGGAAAGGCTGCATGCCTGGAAGTGTGAAGAGCTGAATACATACCTAAGAAACATGAAACTCTTTTGAGCTCTCTATAGTACAGAAAGGAATCATACATTCATGCAGACATCTTGCTGACAGGAACATGCTTTTATTTCAAATAGAAAGGCATATGCCAATGTGGCCCAAGATGGTGATTTCATTGCAAAGCTGCAGATCACCATTTCCATGGGAGGATGAACAGAATCCTGGCTTGAAGTGACCTTCTGTATCTATGATTATCAGATTATATATAGCTCTGAAACACAAAGTCTATGAATGTCCGCTGAGCTCTGAAATTCCAATTAAAAAAAACCTAACCAACCAAACAAACTATAAAAAAAAGAACAAAAATAATGGCAACAACATTATAAATGAAAACTTGAAATATCTTCTTATTTCACTACTTTTTAACTTTAAAGATGCAGTAAAACCTGTTTTCAGCTAACTGATAGTTCTAAGGTTATGTAATATTTTCAGATAAAGTAGCCATATAAGAAGTGACAATAGATTGGTATTTGTTATTTCCTGGCATAGACACAATTTATGGGTAAGGAAGAAAATAATCATTTCAGTGCCATTTATACAGGGAAGGATGTGTTAAACTAAAATTATCCCAGAAATTAAGATAGTTAGAGAGTAGAAGTGTTTGAACAGCAGTGAGGAACTCTTCAGAGGGAAATAATGTATTGCATTTTCTCTGCATCCAAGATGGCACAAGCCATCTCAGTAAGATAGACAAAACCTCAAGTTAAGTGCTCCAAGCATGAAGGGCCAGTTATTCCAGCCACAGGATGGAAACAGAAAGGAAAAAAGAAAGGGAAGTGCAGTAGCTGGAGCTAGCTCTGAGGACATCAGCTTGCTGTCCATGTTCTCTTGGTGTGAGTGTAGGTTGGTAGATGGGATAGTACCACTGCTAGATGAAGCCACATTCACAGAAAAAGTCATCACACCTTACAGTCTGAGAGCTGGCACCTATGTTGCCAGCTTGTTTGACTCAGACACAAATCCTTATTGCCTGCCCTGGGTGGCTGACCATTTAGCTTGTTCCAGAAGCCTGCCTTGCTGCATCTTGCTGCATTTAGCTCATTTCCAACAAGCTTAAAACTGTCCAGCACTGTTCTACTGTCACTGAAGTCAATGTTAAATATTTCTGCTGCTTTAATGGTGCAGGATTATGTGGTGGAAAATAAGGAAGGACATTCTTACTCCCATGGCACTCAGTGGATGTTTTATCAAATCAGCTGAGGTTGGACAAATCATTTGAATACCATGTATTCAAACAAAATAGCAGACATTACATTCAGTGGAGTGGAGCCATGCGGGCAGCAGAAATAATGACAAGGCAGTGGGATCACTAGTGACCTGACAGTGCTTGTGAAAATCAGAGCTGAATGGGCACTATAAAACCATAGAGCAAATGAGCCCACAGTTCTTGCTGGCCAGAGTGTTTACTACCTCTGTTTCTGCAGTGTCATTCTAAGGATTTCAAACTGACTATGCAAGCAGATAGCATTGCCTTTTTTATATAGCCATCTGCAATTCTGAAACTTTAGATGAGCTGACATCTCATTAATATTATTTTCCCTTAAAGAAAATGAGATCATAAACAAGAATAGGGGCAGGTATCTGGAGTGCTTTTGAGGATTTACCACAAGCCTTCCCATGTTAAGAAATTATTTATATTTTAAGTTCTTCGGTGTATTCTGTGAAATTGCTATCAGAGGGTTTTTTTTTTCAGGTATTTTGGGAGACACAACTATGGAAGATTTTTTCCTCCTCAGTCTCTCTATTTTCCCTCAATAACCTAGAGTTCTACTGGTTGATTTTAACCAAATTTGATTATAGATAGTTATTTCACAGAATTTAACTCAAGTTTCATGAATATCAGTGACCAGATACAGGACAGATGTCATAGAAGAAAAGAGTCAGAGAAGACCCTGCATCATTAGTTACTAATAGAATCCAACCAAAAGGTGTACATGTCAAGAAAAAACATTAGACTTTCAAAGTTTCTTTACTCAAAGAACCAAATCTTTCAGAATTAATATTTATATGTTACTTGTACCATGAAGCCACAATTGAACAAATAAACATTACCAGCAGCAACTTCATGCTAATAATTCACAGTTGGTCAGCAGCCATTAACTTGTGTCTTTATGGATTCAGGTAGCTAAACTATTCTACAGAAAAAAAAAAAAAAATGCTCCACATGATATTCTTCAAGTGGCTAATTAACAAGCAAGCAGCTCAGAGTGCTCAACTCTAGTAGGGAATAGTTGGGACCAATTATCTGTTATGAGCTAGTCATACTGGAAAACTGAAGAGAGTTTAAGTTCCCCTTCAGCCTGTCAAAAGTGTGGAAATCAGCTTTGGAAGATCTGTCCTACAAGAGTTTAAGCCTGATTACACATATCAATTTATGATTGAAAAATACAGAACTGATTACCCGATGCAGTCAATAAAATGTCTTAGGTTTTCACACTGCTTCTCTAGCTTTAACAAGAGAAAGTTCTCCAAGAATATGCTTAATCTTCCAAGGTCTTTTTGTCAAGAAACTGCTTTGACTCTTCTCGCATCCCATGAGCACATGGGAAAACTGGACTCAGGCTATTATCACTGGACCTATAACAAAGAAAGAAGTGCTTGTCTCATGACTTCTGACCAAATATTATTCTTTAGGTGCACTTCAGTTCACAGTCAAATTTCTCTTGAATGTTCACATTTTCTGCAATAAGGACCACTTTAAGCACTCACTTGGCATATGAGTGATCCTTCAAGAGCTCTATGTAGACAGATTAGTACTACAGTATGATCTCTTATTGCAGAAAAATGCCTATACTAGCTACACCAGTCTTTAGCATTATAGTATGATCCCTTCAGAAAATTGCCTTAATAGGTGCAGGTATCTGTAGGGTAAACCCATGCTGTACTATGTTAAAAAAAAAAAAAAAAGTGAGCTTCTGATGAAACAATGCCAGGCAGATGGAGAAAATTATCATTACTACTGCCTGCATATGAATGAAGCACTTGCTTTCATTACGTTTCCCTATCTGCCATCCTAGTCTACTTATTAATTTGCTCATCTCCTATGCCTTGACCTTTTCTTTATAAGCTTTTTGAACTGGGAAATATGACTAAGTATAAATATGTACAGTGCCACTGCTTGGAAATACAGCACCATCCTGTAGGCCTGCAAGAACTTCTCCACATAAAATTTTAATAAAGAAGCCAAAATAAAGCCATTATGAAAGTCCAGGTAAGAGAGAAAGTCCACAGAACTGATGCAGAATTTGAAGGTTTTGAAGTATTTCCTCATCCTTAATCTTCTTGGATATTCAGAAGGCTAAAAAGATCTCCTTTACTATGTAAATTGAATATTACATAATAGGAAACCAAGTGACATTTAAGTTTGTTAATTTATATCCTATTTACTACTTTGATAATTAAGCATTATTTGATTTAGAGGAATTAAAAAAAAACCCCATGAATTATTCACTTACATGCAGAATTTTCCATTAAGTATATAGTCAATAGTATTTTACATAACTGTTATGCTTCAGATTAGCCCCCATCCCCAAAGATTTCTAATTTCATAGTCCCAGACACATATTGGTCTCTCTAAGTGGAAATAAGTTTAGAATTTACATAATTATTTTTATTGACTCTTTTGCTGAAGATATTTTCTGTTATGCCAGACAGATTGATTGGCTTTTCAATGAATCGAATCATAATATTATACGATAAATACTGTCTTATGTTTCATCTGAACTAAACTGTAACATTCAGTGGAAGCAGAATTAAGACATACTCTAGGGAAAAAAAAAAAAAAAAGAAAAGTGGAATTGGTCTGTTCAGCTACAAAAATCAGATGCTGAACTTCTGAAGAGGCTTGCTGCAGTTTGGGGTCAACCTCTACCCCAACATGGTATGCATGGGAATCTAGGATATGAATGCTGCTTTCAGTATTATGCTCGAACAGAAAACATTTTGAATCAAAATTCGTGGTATGTTAATCTTTTCTATATTGATTCATACTGATGGTGAACAGACTGACTGTCTAATATAGTAGACAACTCAATTTTCAAAACATTGTAGGAATACAGGGGAATATCACAAATACATCATAACTCATGGGTATTTTTTAGTTATTCTACTCATAGTCTTAATTCAACACAAATAAAAAAGAAAAAGAAGGGGAAAGAGAAAAGAGGAGAAAAGAGGAGAAAAGGAAAAGAAAGGAAAAGAAA